>CAUYRH010086684.1:0-42916 GCA_963574655.1 Perodicticus potto | reverse complement strand
CCGCCAAACAACAATGACAGCTGCAACCAAAAAATGGCCAGGCGTTGTGGTGGGCGCCTGTAGTCCCAGCTACTTGGGAGATAGAGGCAGGAGACTCGCTTGAGCCCAGGAATTGGAGGTTGCTGTGAGCTGTGATGCCACGGCACTCTATCCAGGGTGACAGCTTGAGGCTCTGTCTCCAAAAAAAAAAAAAGAAATCTCACTTTTAATTGTTTTTAAAAAGGGGCAGGGATACGTGTTTCTTAGATATAAGACTTTATTAAATTCAAGTTATACTTTTATCCAGCTTTTTGAGCTGGCCCGGTCTGTTGGGGCAAATTCTGTGTGTTGTTAAAACATAGTAGGGGCGAAGAGGTAGAAATAGCAGATGTGTCTTGATGTCACTCCAGTATAGAGGACTGGAAAGTTTTCCCCAGGCAGTATTTGCATACAATGGAATGGACAATTCAAAAGAGACTATTTAGGGCCAAATAGCTTTTACGGTGATTGACCTTTTACACAGATATCTCTACCTATATCTATACAAAGGTAGATGTATTTAATTATTTAAAATTTTTACTATAATTTCAAAAGATGGAATTTTTTTCTTCCTCTTAACATTAAAATTCTACTTAGTGATTTCCTAGGGCTTATAGTTTTTTAAAAATAAATTCACATTGGGCGGCGCCTGTGGCTCATCGAGTAGGGCGCCAGCCCCGTATACCGAAGGTGTCAGGTTCAAACCCAACCTTGGCAGAACTGCAAAACAGAAAAATAGCTGGGTGTCGTGGCGGGCGCCTGTAGTCCCAGCTATTTGGGAGGCTGAGGCAAGAGAATTGCCTAAGCCCAGGAGTTGGAGGTTGCTGTGAGCTGTGTGACGCCACGGCACTCTACCGAGGGCGATAGAGTGAGACTCTGTCTCTACAAAAAAAAAAGAAATAATAAATAAATAAATTTACATTTTATTTAGATTGAACTGGTGTTTCTCTAATGATTTCTCAAGCATCATCTCCAGTTGGCAGTCTGGTTTAAAACTTGATTGTGGGCCAGGTGCAGTGGCTCAGGCCTGTAATCCTGGCACTCTGGGAGGCCAAGGCGGGTGGATTGCCTGAGCTTAGGAGTTAAAGACCAGCCTAAGCAAGTGTGATATTCCGTCTCTTAAAAAAAAAAAAATAAAAAGCTGGGCATTGTGGTGGTTATCTGTAGTCCCAGCTACTTGGGAGGCTAAGGCAAGAGAATTGCTTGAGCTCAAGAGTTTAAGGTTGCTGTGAGCTGATGCCATGGCACTCTACTGAGGACAACAGAGTGAGACTCTGTCTCAAAAAAAAAAATGTGTGTGTATATACATATATATATATATATATATATATATATATATATATATATCACATATATACACACACACACATATAAATAAAATAAAACGTGATTGTGTTCTTTTTTAGCATTCAAGAGGATAATAAAGGACCTCCACCCAAACAAGTCCCAATTCGAAGGCCTCGATTTCAAAAACCAAAGCCAAACATAGGAAGAGGAACTGGAAGAAGAGAAATTTCCTCAAAGGAGATGGTATCAGAGGAGATTCTTGTCTCTGGGGAAGGAACAGCAGCTTTGAGAGAAACCGTTAGATTAGACACTTCACTAAAGCAGGCAGTGTTAGTGGAGATTAATACTGCTAAGGAAATGGAGTCTGATTTAAAAGAAACTGAAAGAAGTGACGTTTCTCCTGGGGAGAAGATACCAGAAGTAATTGATGTCATCATGGAAGTAGAGACAGGTTTAAAAGCAACTGGAAGAAATGTATCTCCAAGGGAGAAGATATCAAAGGTGATTGAAGCCACTGAGGAAATAGACACAGATTTGGAAGAAACAGGAAAAATAAATATATCCTCACAAGAAAATGGGCCAGAGGAGGCTAAAATTTTATGTGGAATGGAGACAGATTTGAAAGAAACTAGAAGAGAGATGCCCATAAGAGAGATGATACCAGAGCAGATTGGTATCACTGCAGAGAGAGAGACAGATTTGGAAGAAACTGGAAGAAGAGAAATAACTACATGGGTAAAGGCACCAGAGGAGCTTAAAACTATAGGTGAAATGGAAGCAGATTTTAAAGAAATTCAGGGGAAAATTTCCCAAAGGGAAAAGGTAATAGTGGAGGTCAGTGCCATAGAGGAAGGGGAAATTGATTTAAAGGAAACTGGGAAAAAAGAGATTTCCTTGATGGAGAAGCCATCAGAAAGGATGACTGTCATTGAAGAAATAGAGGCAGATTTGGAAGAAACTAGAAGGGAAATTTCCTTGAGGGAAAGAGGATCTGAAGAGATCTGTGTTACTAAGGAGATGGTGGCTGATTTGGAAAAAACGGGAAAAATAGACATTTCTCCAAGGGAAAATGAACCAGAGGAACCTGGTACCTCAAGACAAACTGAGCCAAATTTAATGCTGAGCAGCAGTGGGGACTGCAGTTCTATGCCTTCACTAGATGTAAAAGTATGTATTTTTCTGTCCATTAAAAACTTTTTTGAATGCATTTTTCAGAGAAAAGTTGTCAAAGTAATTTCATAGTTATTGCCCTTAAGTAGAAAAAAACTTAAAATCTGTAGAAGTCTAGAATTTCTTTCTAGCCCTAAGTTTCTGTTTCAGGGGCTTGAAGAAACTATTCTTTAAAAAACAAAAACAATCCTCCTGCACAGCCTCACCTATAGCTGGGGCTGTTGGCATGCACCACCATGCCTGGCTAATTATTTTTTATTTTTTATTCATTAGCTGTGATGATGCCACTGGATTCTAGCCCAGACAACAGAGGGAGACTTTGTGTCAAAAAATAAAATAACAACAAAAGACTAACATGTTAGGCATGAAACTATAAAAATTCAAGAAGAAAATGTAGGAAAAACTTCTACACATCAACTAGGGAAAGAATTTATGACCAAGATCCCAAAGGCAAATGTAGCAACAACAAAAATACATAAATGAGAGTTGATTAAATTAAAGCTTCTGCACAGCAAAGGAAATAGTGAGCTAGGTAAATGGACATCTTATAGCAGAATGGGAGAAAATAATTTGCAAGCTTTACATACAGTAAAAGGCAAACAGAAACAATGGGTTTTTTCTTTTCTTTTTTTTTTTCTTTTAACATTTCTCTTCAAAAATGAAATGTGAAAATACCAGGCTGGGTTTTTAGCATGAAGTTGAGTAGCATCCATCTCCTAAACCTGTGTGTGTCACTGCCTCTCAAGTTCCCACATTCATGTTACCTCCTTGGCTGCCTGTCTGAGATTGCAGCTTCTGCTTTAGAAAGTACAGCCACAGCCTTGCAGGTGCACTCTCAGATTCAGACTGGTTGTAAAACACATGTTACAGCTGAAGACTAAAATTCTTAAGAGTCAAATAATGCTCTGACACAAGTAAAAATCCAGTGGGTGTAAAAGTCCAAATTTAACAGTTCTCAAATAAGCATGAAATGTTTTAGTGAAAGATATCTATGACTTTGGACCATAAACTTCCCAGGTAATAATAATAATAGTGTTAATTATAGATTATTTTTCATTTTAAATACCAGATGTCACCTTTGAGATAAGTTTTCATTATCACATGATTATCAGTGTACTGTTGAACAGAGGGAGAGATTTCTTTATTGTTTTTCTTCAACTCTGCACTGTGATTACAAACTATTATTAGTAATAGCTTCTGTTATGGTATTCCAAATTACAAACTATTATTAGTAATAGCTTCTGTTATGGTATTCCAAATTACATGTTCCGTGTTGTTGCCAGTGATTAAAAAAAATGCCTCCTGAAAAAAAAAAAAACAAAAAATTGAAAAAAAAATTTAAACTTTATTCACATTAATATGAGGGTACAATATTTAGGTTACATTGTTTTCACTTCCAGGGTAAAGTTCCATTGAAAAATTTTTTACTGTGGAAAAGATTCTTATTTTTTCCCTTTTTCAAGTCAGGCAGGTAATGTGCAACATTGTAACACAGTTTGAGGGAACTTGTCACATTTGAGTGTAAAAACCTAATCATAAAGCTTACAAGCTATGAAGGGATCAGAACTTACCTTTTTTTTTTTTTAAAGACAGAGTCTTACTCTGTCATCTTGGCTAGAGTGCAGTGGCATTGACATAGCTCACTCTGACTTCATACTCTGGGGCTCAAGCAATCCTCCTGGTGCAGCCTCCCCAGTAGCTGAGACTATAGCCATGTACCACCATGCCTGGCTGATTTTTTAATTTTTTGTAGAGATAGGGTCTTGCTCTTGTTCAGGCTGGTCTTGACTCCTGAGCTTAAGCAGTCTTCCTATTTTGGCTCCCAAAGTGCTAGGATTACAGGTATAAGCCACTGTGCCTGGCCTGAGATGTGATTATTGTAATGTCAGTTTAAAGTGACTCTTTTAAATAAAAAGAGTATGGGAAATGGACTGAAATTGTAGTAACTCTAATATGAACATACATTGTAGGTTTTTTCTTTTGTCCTTAACTGTATTTGTTTCTCTTTTCATTTCCTGCCCTGCTGCATTTAACTCTTTCTAAAAGTTTCTTTCATTAAAAGTTTCTGGTTTCGGCTCGGCGCCTGTGGCTCAACGGGCTAAGGTGCCAGCCACGTACACCTGAGCTGGCGGGTTCAAATCCAGCCGGGGCCCGCCAAACAACAATGACAGCTGCAACCAAAAAAATGGCCGGGCGTTGTGGCGGGCGGCTGTGGTCCCAGCTACTTGGGAGGCTGAGGCAGGAGACTCGCTTGAGCCCAGGAATTGGAGGTTGCTGTGAGTTGTGATGCCACTGCACTCTATCCAGGGTGACAGCTTGAGGCTCAGTCTCAAAAAAAAAAAAAAGTTTCTGGTTTCTTAAAGTTCATGCCCCTATAACTTTTTTCAAGGAATTTTTCCTAATAGGTAATGGTATTTGTGGTTAGAAAAAAATCATAATATGCAGTATAAAAGAAAAGGTTCCTTGAATCTAGGTTTTAACATTTGCAAGTAAATTTTATTTAAAAATTGAAAACTAGGGTGGTGCCTGTGGCTCAAAGGAGTAGGGTGCTGGCCCCATATGCCGGAGGTGGCGGGTTCAAACCGAGCCCCGGCCAAAAACTGCAAAAAAAAAAAAAAAAAAAATTGAAAACTAGGCTGGGCGCTAGTTTGTAATCATGCCTGTAATTCTAGCTCTCTGGGAGGCCAAGGTGGGTGGATTGCCTGAGCTCAGGGGTTTGAGACCAGCTTTAGCAAGAGTGAGGCCCTGTTTCTTAAAATAGCCAGGCGTTGTGGCAGGCACCTGTAGTCCCAGCTACTTGGGAGACTAAGGCAAGAGAATCAATTGAGCCTAAGAGTTTGAGGTTGCTGTGAGCTGTGACGCTACGGCACTCTACCAAGGGTGGCAAAGCAAGACTGTCTCAAAAATAAATAAATAAACAAATAAAAAGTAATTGAAAAATTGAAAACTGACCCTATACATATATATATTTTGAGACAGAATCTGACTTTGTTGCCCTCCGTAGAGTGCTGTGGCATCGCAGCTCAGAGCAACCTCAAACTCTTGGGCTTAAGCAATTCTCTTGCCTCAGCCTCCTCAGTAACGGGGACTATAGGCGCCTGCCACAATGCCTGTCTATTTTTTTTTTAGCTGGCCGGGGCTGGGTTCTAACCCGCCAGTCCTGGTGGCTGGCGCTGTACCCACTGAGCCATGGGCACTGCCCCCTGACCCTACAGTTTGAAAGGAATGTGTAGAAGAACGTGGTAGGCTTTTGTTTTGTTTGAAATGTATAAAATAATTAAAGAGTCTTCCATATGTGCTGGTTCACTGTGACTATTCCTTCAGAATATTAGCAGTGAAGTACTATCGGTGATGCGTACCTCTGTAGAAGAAAAAAGAAATTCTGAAAAGGACTTACCAAGTCACTTCAAGACTTCTTCACAGACTTCTGAATTTGATAAAACAGAAGACCTGCTGATGCAACCTCCAGATGTTCCAGAGCAGTTTTCAGATGTTAATTTAAGGTATAAGTGTGCTTCTAAAGAAAAAAACATGTAAAATGATATTTGTAGATTAAAATAAGATTTCAAGGTATGACATACACATAGCAAATTTAATTTTTTTTCTTTCCTTTTTTTTTTTTTTAAGAGTAGAAGGAGAGATTGAGGGGAGGGGGAGAAAAAAAACACATAGTGAGGGCGGCTCCTGTGGCTCAGTGAGTAGGGTGCCAGCCCCATATACTGAGGGTGGTGGGTTCAAAGCCGGCCCCAGCCAAACTGCAACAACAACAACAAAATAGCCAGGTGTTGTGGCTCGCACCTATAGTCCCAGCTACTCAAGAGCCTGAGGCAAGACAATTGCCTAAGCCCAGGAGTTGGAGGTTGCTGTGAACTGTGATGACGCAGCACTCTACTGAGGGCGATAAAGTGACACTCTGTCTCTATAAAAAGAAAAGAAAAGAAAAAAACACACATAGTGATTTTAAAACAGTTTTGGGAATACTGGGAGAGAGGATTGAGGTCATTTCTGACAGTTGATTGTGAAAATAACTAACACAAAGAAAATTGTATATAATCTTCTAAATCAATACAGTTTTGAGACTGGAATTTTCTTTGGGCAAAGATGGTATGGTTCTTTGGCTCATACTTGGATTGTACCACTCATGTTTTTAAGGATTCACCAAGTAGTTTTCTTTTTCTGTTAAGAGTTAGGATTAAGGGCTCAGTGCCTGTGGCTCAACGGGCTAAGGCGCCAGCCACGTACACCTGAGCTGGCAGGTTCGAATCCAGCCTGGGCCTGACAACAATGTCAGTTGCAACTAAAAAATGGCCGGGCATTGTGGCGGGTGCCTGTAGTCCCAGCTACTTGGGAGGCAGAGGCAGGAGACTTGCTTGAGCCCAGGAATTGGAGGTTGCTGTGAGCTGTGATGCCATGGCACTCTGTTCAGGGTGACAGCTTGAGGCTCTGTCTCAAAAAAAAAAGGATTAAGGCTGGGCATGGTGGCTGACACCTTAAAGCTAGTACTCTCGGAGGCTGAGATAGGAGGATTGCTTGAGCTTAGGAGTTCAAGTCCAGCCTGAATAAGAGCGAGACCCTGTCTCTACCAAAAATAGAAAAACATTAGCCCAGTGTAGTCGTGTTCACCTGCAGTCCCAGCTTAAGTCCAGGATTTTGAGGTTGCAGTGAACTATGATGATGCTACTGCACTCTAGCCCAGGCAACAGAGTGTAGACCATGTCTCAAAGAAAAAAAAAAAGAAAAGCATTAGAATTAAATGTTTACTGCCAGTCTCTAAGGTTGTTCTAACACTGTTCCCAGTGCCCTTCCAGTTCATTCTTAAGTTTGATAATCTTTGTTCCCATAGCAAATCTCTTCCTCAAGAACAGAAGCCACTTGAAGTTAAGACAGCACCTTTTGTGAGAAGTCGATTCAAAAGACCAAGACCAAACTTAGCAAGAGCAGCTTCAAAGAGAGAGACTGTAGCAGCAAAAAAATACATATGTGGGAAGAAATCCGAAACTGATAAAATGGAGACTGTGATGCACCAGAACAGTGAACCAACTAGTACTTTCCCTTCTCAACATGTGAGTAAATATTTAAGATGTTCTGTGTGGGCATTTTTTTTGTTACTATGGTTGCTAAAATAACAATATCTGGATTTAAAATATTATAAGTGTGTCTGAACTTTCTATAACATTCTCCCCATGTGGTATTGTTCCTGTGTGTAATGTGCCTCATTGTTCCATGCAGTTTGTATAAGAATCTTAGATAATCTGATGATGGGCAGGTATGTCATGGGATAGCAATAAGGAGGTCTGGGTTCTAGTACAAGTCTGGTTGTGTGACAATACGCAAATGATGTAACAAGTGTTTTCATAGGGAAAATGAGAATAACAGTCCTTTATTTCACTTTGTTGTGAAACTGAAATGAAAATTTAAATGTTTGATGTGAGTTAAAGGAACTATTTTATTTATTTTGTTAACTTGGTTCATAAGAGATTAAGATTGTATGATATAACATCAAAAACTTTGATTTCAAATATTAATACTCATAAGTTATGTGTTTTCCACATATAAATACTTTCTGGAGTTAAAAAAATTTTTTTTTTTTTTTGAGACAGAGTCTCACTTTGTGTTGCCCTGGGTAGAGTGCCATGGCATCATAGCTCACAGCAACCTCAAACTCTTGGGCTCAAGCAGTCCTCTTGCCTCAGCCCCTGAGTAGCTAGGACTACAGTGGCCTACCACAACATCTGGCTATTTTTAGAGACGAGGTCTCCTTCTGGCTCAGGCTGGTCTCATACCCGTGAGCTTAGGCAGTCCATCCACAATGGCCTGCTAGAGTGCAAGGATTATAGGCATGAGCCACCGCACCCTGCCTGGAATTAAAATTCTTTTTTTGCAGTTTTTGGCTGGGGCTGGGTTTGAACCCGCCACCTCCGGCATATGGGGCCAGCGCCCTACTCCTTTGAGCCACAGGCACCGCCTGGAATTAAAATTCTTATTTGCCATATTAAACAGGTTAGTTCATCAACATTTTACTTTTTTTTTTTTTTTGGAGACTTAGACTCGTTCTGTTGCCCAGGCTAAAGTGCCATGGTGTCATCATAGCACAGTGCAACCTCAGACTTCTGGTTCAAGCAGTCCTCTTGCCTTAGTCTTCCAACTAGCTCGGAATTTTTTTCTAATTTTTCTATTTTTAGTAAAGACAGGGTCTCATTCTTGTTCAGGCTGGTCTCAAACTCCTGAGCTCAGGCAATACACCTACCTCGGCCTCCCAGAGTGCTAGGATTGCAGATGTGACTCATTGTGCCCAGCCAACATTTGTACTTCTAATCATATACATACATATATATATATATATATATATATGTATATATATATTTTATATATATATATATATATATATTTTTTTTTTTTTTTTTTTTTTATTTTAGACAGAATCTTACCATGTCACCTTGGGTAGAGTGCCATGAAGTCACAGCTCATAGCTATCTCAAACTCCTGGGCTTAAGTGATTCTCTTGCTTTATCCTCCCAAGCAGCTGGGACCACAGGCGTCTGCCACAACGCCCGGCCATTTTTTTGTTGCAGTTGTCATTCCTGTTTAGCAGGCCCCAGCTGGGTTTGAATCCACCAGCCATGGTGCATGTGGCCGATGCCCTACCCACTGAGCTATGGGTGCTGCCCAAATGTATCTCTTCTTAAAATTGAGACTTCTTTTTGTTCCATCCCTCCTTTCAGGTTAAATCATACAGCAATTTTGAATAGATTTACCTAGACTTTTTTTTTCTTTTTTTCTTTTTGAGACAGAGTCTCATTATGTCTCAGTAGAGTGCCGTGGTATCACAGTTCACAGCAACGTCAAACTCTTGGCCTTAAGTGATTCTCTTGCCTCAGCCTCCCAAGTAGCTGGGACTACAGGTGCCTGCCACAAAACCCAGCTATTTTTTAAATTAAATTAAATTAAATTAATTTATTTTTTAGAGACAATGTCTTATTTTATCACCTTTCATAGTGTGCCGTGGTGTCACAACTCACAGCAACTTTCTGGGCTTAGACAATTCTCTTGCCTCAGCCTCCCAGGTAGCTGGGACTACAGGCACCTGCCACAACGCCTGGCTATTTTTTTGTTGCAGTTTGGCTGGGGCCGTGTTTGAACCCACCACCCTTGGTATATGGGGCCGGTGCCCTACCCAATGAGCCACAGGTGTCACCCTATTTTTTTTTGTTGTTGTTGTTGCAGTTATTTAGTTGGCCCAGGCTGGGTTTAAACCCACCACTCTCTGTGTATGTGGCTGGCGCCATAATCCCTGTGCTATGGGTGCTGAGCCAAGACTTTTTTGTACAGATAACTTATTTATAAAATAATAAAATGTGCAAGTGTTTTTTATTAAAATGGCATCACTTCTTGCCTTTTGATTTTTCCACTTAACATAGTACTGTGAACATCTTTTTTGGATCAGTACAAGGAAATTTATCTTCTTTGAAATGGATATATACTAATGCATTGTAAAAAAATTGCAATTTTTTTTTTTTTTTTTTTGTAGAGACAGAGTCTCACTTTATCGCCCTTGGTAGAGTGCCGTGGCGTCACACAGCTCACAGCAACCTCCAATTCCTGGGCTTAGGCGATTCTCTTGCCTCAGCCTCCTGAGTAGCTGGGACTACAGGCACCCACCACAACGCCCGGCTATAATAAATTGAAATTTATTCAATCCCCTACTGATTTATCTCCTTTCTAATTTTTTTTTTTTTTTGAGACAGAGCCTCAAGCTGTCACCCTGGATAGAGTGCTGCGGCATTACAGCTCACAGCAACCTCCAATTCCTGGTCTCAAGCGAGTCTCTTGCCTCCGCCTCCCAAGTAGCTGGGACTACAGGCGCCCGCCACGCCTGGCTATTTTTTTTTTTTTTTTTTTGATTGCAGCTGACCTTGTTGTTTGGTGGCCTGGGCTGGTTTCGAACCTGCCAGCTCAGGTGTAACGTGACTAGCGCCTTAGCCCATTGAGCCACAGGTGCCGAGCCCTAATTTTTTGTTTTGAGACAGAGTCTCACTTTGTCACCATGGGTAGAGTGCTATAGCATCATAGCTCACAGCAAACTCAAACTCTTGGGCTCACGCAATCCCTTTGTCTCAGTTTTTCATTTTTAGTATTGATGGGGTCTCACTCTTACTCAGGCTGGTCTCGAACTCGTGTGCTCGAGCAATCCACCAGCCTTGGCCTCCCGAAGTAGTAGGATTATAGGCATGAGCCTCTGCGCCAGGCCCTTATTTATTTCAAGTTCTTAAATTGGTATATGCAATTTGTATGTACTTTTCTAGGTACTTGTTTCAGTACTTTTATAAGATAAATTTCTAGCAATAGAATTGCTGGAAATTTAAGATTTTAGTAGATAATACCCTATTTATCCTCTACAAGACTTTACCAATTTATTCTTTTAATAGTATGTGAAAGTTTTTATTTCCCTATACTTTTACCAACTCTGAATGAATTTTTGTTGTTTGTTTGTTTGTAGGATGAGGCTTCCCTAATGGCACCAGGAGAAGATGGCACATCAGGTCAAGTGGAAGAGGAGACTGTGATACTACCATGTACACAGACAGAAAAGGACCTTTCACCTTCAAATGCTTGTGAACCTAAAGAGAAGTCTCTATTAACAAAAGCCAAGAAAGATGATTTAGTTATTTCTACAGGGTAAACAGTGATATTTCTTTCAAAATCTAAAATAAGAGAGACACTTCTTTTAAACATTTCTTGAGTTTTTAAATTAAGATATGGTAATGGATTTTGATAGTGAATGTATGGAATATATGTAGTTGATTGAATTTTATTGATAATGGCAGAAATGCCTAGAATAGAAAATCAGATTGAATCAAATACCTATTAATGTTTGTCTGCTTATCCTCACTGACAGCTGCTTAAGATGCTATGCCGAGTAAATATGTTAAAAAAGTACAGGTTGTGGTCAGGCATGGTGGCTCACACCTATAATCCTAGCACTCTGGGAGTCTGAGGCAGGTGGATTGCTTGAGGCCAGGAGTTGGAGACCAGCCTGAGCAACAGCAAGACCCTGTCTCTAAAAATAGCAGGGTTGGCTTGGTGCCTATGGCTCAAGAGGCTAAGGTGCTAGCCACATACACCTGAGCAGGCGGGTTCAAATCCAGCCCGGGCCCACCAAACAACGACAGCTACAACCACAAAATAGCTGGGCGTTGTGGCAGGTGCCTATAGTACCAGCTACTTGGGAGGCGGAGGCAGGAGAATCGCTTGAGTCCAGTGGTTTGAGGTTGCTGTGAGTTGTGATGCCATGGTACTCTACCCAGGGCGACAGCTTGAGGCTCTGTCTCAAAAAAAAAAAAAGTAAATAAAAATAAAAATAGTAGGATGTTGTGCCTGTAGTCCTAGCTACTTGGGAGGCTGAGGCAAGATGATTGCATGAGCCCAAGAACTTGAGGTTGCTATGAGCTATGATGCCATGGCACTCTTTGGAGGGTGACAAAGTGAGACTCTGTCTCAAAAAATAAAATACAGGTTGAGCATCCCTATTATGAAAATCTAACTTGCTCCAAAATTTGAAACTTTTTTTTTTTTTAAAGATAGAGTCTCAAGCTGTTGTCCTGGGTAGAGAGTCATGGCATCACAGCTCACAGTAACCTCTAAGTCTTGGGCTTAAGCTGTTCTCTTGCCTCATCCTCCCAAGTAGCTAGGACCACAACAGGTGCCCACCACAACACCCAGCTATTTTTTTGTTGCAGTTGTTATTGTTGTTTAGCTGGCCCAGCCTTGGTGTATGTGGACCCCTAACCACTGAGAAACGGGCGCCACCCCAAAATTCGAAACGTCTTGAGAGATTATGTAACTTGCAAAGAAAATGCTCATTGAAACATTTCTGATTTTCAAATTAGGGATGCTCAATCAGTAAGTACAAATGTAAACACACATTTTCCAAAATTTAAAGAAATTGAAAATCTGAAGCACTTCTGGTTTTAAGCATTATGGATAAGGGATACTGATTCTGTGTGTATATAAGCTATCTATTTAATATCCTTCTAAAAATTGATAAAATGTATTTATGACAGATAATTTACAATTTTCTTTTGGAGACAGAGTCTCATTTTATTACCCTTGGTAGAGCGTTGTAGCATCAGGTCACAGCAACCTCAAACTCTTGGGCTTAAATGATTGTCCTGTCTCAGTCTCCCAAGTAGCTGGGACTACAGGCGCCCACCACAACGCCTGTCTATTTTTTGATTTTAGTTGTCATTGTTGTTTTACAGGCCCGGGTTGGATTTGAACCTGCCAGCTCCAATGTATGTGGCTGTTGGCCCTAGCCACTGAGCTACAGGTGCTACGCCGATAATTTACAATTTTATTTCTTTTTAATGTATAGTACATTTACATTGTTGTGCAATGACCACCACCATCCATCTCCAGAGCTTTTTATGTCTCAGAATAAAACTGTTCCCATTAAACATTAATTCTTCATTCCCTCTTCTGTTTCTGACAACCAGTATTCTACTTTCTTTCTGGAGATTTGGCTACTTAGGTACATTATACAAGTTTATTACCTTTTTTTTTTTTGAGACAGAGCCTCAAGCTGTCACCCTGGATAGAGTGCCATGGCATCACAGCTCACAGCAACCTCCAATTCCTGGGCTCAAGCGAGTCTCTTGCCTCCGCCTCCCAAGTAGCTGTGACTACAGGTGCCCGCCACAATGCCCGGCCATTTTTTGGTTGTAGCCGTCATTGTTGTTTGGCAGGCCCAGGCTGGATTCGAACCCGCCAGCTCAGGTGTACATGGCTGGCGCCTTAGCCTGTTGAGCCACAGGAGCCGAGCTAAGTTTATTACCTTTTGAGAATTAAAATAACTTTTCTAAAATAAAATATGTTTATATCTAGAAGGTAATTTTCCTTTACTGTTAAAAAAATATTTTTATAGAGAGGTAATTAGAGATTAGAATTTTATATTTTTACAGTAGTTTTCAACATTTTATAGTTAAGCTCCCTTTCTTTCTTCTTGTTCCCCTTTCTAGGAGTCATAATATAAACACTTTCCAAGAAGAAGTCAAGGAAAGTGTTATCCAAAGTCCTCAACCAATAAGGGGTCGACTTCAGAGACCCAGCCCAAATGTAAGAAGGGCTGGACTGAGGCAAATAGTAGCAAAAGGTGAAACCAAAGGCATAATTAAGGAAGAAAGAACAGTACTACAGAAAGATGCAATTAATAATAAAGATCTTATTACGGTAAGTTATTGTTATGTAATTAAATTTGGTCTTTTAATGCATATTAAAATGTCAAATTGGGGCTCGGTGCCTGTGGCTCAACCGGCTAAGGCGCCAGCCACGTACACCTGAGCTGGCGGGTTCGAATCCAGCCCGGGTCCGCCAAACAACAATGACGGCTGCAACCAAAAAATGGCCGGGCGTTGTGGTGAGCACCTGTACTCCCAGCTACTTGGGAGGCGGAGGCAGGAGACTCACTTAAGTCCAGGAATTAGAGGTTGCTGTGAGCTGTGATGTCATAGCACTCTATCCAGGGTGACAGCTTGAGACTCTGTCTCGAAAAAAAAAAAATGTCAAATTGGCTCGGCGCCTGTGGCTCATTGGGCTGGGGGCACCAGCCACGTACACCTGAGCTGGTGGGTTCGAATCCAGCCTGGGTCTGCCAAACAATGACGGCTGCAACCAAATAAAAAAAAAAAAAAATGGCCGGGTGTTGTGGTGGGTGCCTGTAGTCCCAGCTACTTGGGAGGCTGAGGCAAGAGAATCACTTAAGCCCAAGAGTTGGAGGTCACTGTTAGCTGTGATGTCACGGCACTCTACCGAGGGTGACAAAGTGAGACTCTGTCTCTAAAAAAAAAAAAAAAAAAGTCAACTAGTAGCTGAGACTTGGCTTAGAATATAGGAATTTGACACTTA
The DNA here is from genome assembly GCA_963574655.1 of Perodicticus potto. Taxonomy (NCBI): domain Eukaryota; kingdom Metazoa; phylum Chordata; class Mammalia; order Primates; family Lorisidae; genus Perodicticus; species Perodicticus potto. The sequence continues at coordinate 28,540 of CAUYRH010086684.1, read as the reverse complement.
TTTTACTCAGGGAATACAGTATTTAGTTTTGTTTCAGATTTACTCTTCTGAATATTTTTTTTTTTTTTTTTTTTTGAGATAAAGCCTCAAGCTGTCACCCTGGATAGAGTGCTGTGGCATCCACAGCTCACAGCAACCTCCAGTTGCTGGGCTCAAGCGAGTCTCCTGCCTCCGTCTTCCAAGTAGCTGGGACTACAGGCGCCCGCCACAACGCCTGGCCATTTTTTGGTTGCAGCCGTCGTTGTTTGGCAGGCCCAGGCTGGATTCGAACTCGCCAGCTCAGGTGTACGTAGCTGGCGCCTTAGCCCATTGAGCCACAGGCGCCGAGCCTCTTCTGAATATTTTTTATAAAATGTTAACAGAATTTTTCTGTAACTAATAAAGCTATTAATTATGAATATTTAAATTAATTCAAAGTAATATAATAATTATCCCAAATTTCTCTACCTTGAGCTAACCACTGAAAACCTTTGGCATGTCTTACTGGATCTATTTCCATGCACGTGTATGTGCACAAATATTTGCAAAATATTCTCTATGTGATGGTTACATCTTTGTAAAATTTTATAATGAATATTTTGTAAGTAAAGGTATATTCAACTACAATTTCCCAGTTTTCCTAATATAGGGCTAATTTAAAAGGATCTTTGGGACACTTTAAAAATGCCTGAAATGTCCATTTTAGCTAGTTCTTTTTTTTTTTTTTTTTGAGACAGAGCCTCAAGCTGTCACCCTGGAGAGAGTGCTGTGGCATCACAGCTCACAGCAACCTCCAATTACTGGGCTCAAGCGAGTCTCCTGCCTCTGCCTCCCAAGTAGCTGGGACTACATGCGCCCGCTACAATGCCCGGCCATTTTTTGGTTGCAGCCGTCATTGTTGTTTGGCGGGCCCGGGCTGGATTCAAACCCACCAGCTCAGGTGTATGTGGCTGACACCTTAGCCCGTTGAGCCACAGGCGCCGGGCCAATTTTAGCTAGTTCTTATTTTTCTGTTCTTTTCTTGGTCTACCAAGGCAAAATTTAGATTTAAAGTGATTGTAATACTTATTTGAACCAAAAATCCCTTTTTATAAAAAAATCGATTAAGCTATGTTTTTTTATCATTATTATTTTACAGTGTCTCTCCTGGGTTGGAAGGCAATGGTGCAAACTTAGCTCAGCTAATTTTTCTTATTTGTTTAGAGATGGGGTCTTACCAGATTGTCCAGTCTTGTCTCAGATTCTCACCTCAGCCTCCCTGATCACTGGGATTAGAGGCAAAAGCCAGCGTGCCCAGTTATTTTTTAATTCACAGTAGGCAACTGTTAATAGCTTTTAAAGCATTATGTAAACATATTACTGAAATAATCTTTGAAACTTTCTCTCTGAGATAGGGATTCTTTTTGCGTTTTTTGTTTTTTTTTTATTTTGCTTTTAATTTCAGCTGGCTTTCACTCTTCTTGGTTTGGAGGGTTTTTTTTTTTGGTCCTTTCTTCCTTTAGCGATTCTCTTGCCAGTTGCCTCCCAAGTAGCTGGGATTACAGGTGCCCGACACAACGCTCGGCAGTCTTCTTTTCTGGTAGTAGAGACGGGGTCTTTTACTCTGGCTCACTCAGGTTTATGTTGGTCTCGAACTCTCAGAGCACAGGAAATCCACCCGCCTCAGCCTCCCACGGTGCTGGGACTACAGGCGTGAGCCACCATTTTCGGCCTGAGATAGGGATTCTTATTTTGGCAACAGAATATCAGTATTTTATTACCAATAATCTATCCAGTCTGAATCTCTCTTTTTTTCTTTTTCTTTTCTTTTTTTTTTTTTTAAAGACATGGTCTTGCTCTGTTACCCAGGCTAGAGTGGAGTGGTATCATCAGAGTTCACTGTATCGTCAAACTCCTAGGCTCTAATGATCTTCCTGCCTCAGCCCCTTGAGTAGCTGAGACTATAGGCAGGTGCCACCACACTCAGCTAATTTTTTGATTTTTGGTAGAAATGGGCTCTTGCTCTTTCTCAGGCTGATCTCCAACTTCTGACCTCAAGCTGTTCTCTATTCTTAGCTTCCCAGAGTGCAAGGATTATAGGTGTGAGCCTCTGTCCCTGGCCCTACTCTGAATCTTAATTTAAAAACAAAACATATTTTGGGCAGCACCTGTGGCTCAGTGGGTAGGGTGCTGGCCCCATATACTGAGGGTGGCAGGTTCGAACCCGGTCCTGGCCAGCTAAAACAGCAATGACAACTGCAGCAACAACAGCAAAAAAAAGCCAGGCAGACGTTGTGGGCACCTGTAGTCTCAGTTACTTGGGAGGCTGAGGCAAGAGAATCGCTTAAGCCCAAGAGTTTGAGGTTGCTGTGAGCTGTGACGTCACAGCACTCTACCGAGGGAGACAAAGTGAGACTCTCTCTCAAAAACAAACAAAGATGCTTGGCACCTATGGCTCAAGCGGCTAAGGCACCAGCCACATACACCTGAGCTGGCGGGTTTGAATCCAGCTCGGGCCCACCAAAAAGTAATGACGGCTGCAACCAAAAAATAGCTGGGCGTTATGGCAGGCGCCTGTAGTCCCAGCTACTTGGGAGGCGTAGGCAGGAGAATCGCTTGAGCCCAGGAGTTGGAGGTTGCTGTGAGCTGTGATGCCACGGCACTCTACCCAGGGCGACAGCTTGAGGCTCTGTCTCAAAAAAAAAAAAAGAAAGAAAAACATATTTCTTAATGACTGAAATATTTTAAGAGGTATGGTTTTGTATTAACAAAAAATTGTACTTAGGATTTTTGTCTTTTTAGTCAGATTCTCAAATTGGAATTGAAGTTGAAGTTACCTCCTCCAAAGTTTCAGGATGTGGAATGTATGAAAATCAAAATGACATGGTTCTTGTAGAAAACATTCATGTTAACAAAATAAATGTCTTAGATGGAAAGATGCGGTGAGTTTTCCCTTAATGAGAAACTTTTCAAAGATAAAGGTTGAATTTATGTACAATTGACTTTATGTAATTTCATATTCTGAAAATTTTATGAAAGGATAAAGTAATAATTATGAAACTAAAATACTTTAAATATGCTTCTCAAATACTGTAAGAATTGCATGGCTGATCTCTTAGTTTGTAATTTCTCTGAAAAGGTTGGGAAGCATCCTCATTTTTGGTATGAAAACTTTTATAATAGACAAAAGTTCTTTAAGTTTTTTGTATTTTTTTAAGAAATGAATTACCTTACTAACTAAAATTCATAAGTAGGAAGTAATATAAAGTATTTACTACATATGCTATTTAGAGGTAACATATGCAAAGCTACATGTTAAAATTATATCTTTTAAATGAGATGAGCTAGTAGAAGGAAGAAAATTTAGCATTACCATTTTTATTACTTAAAATTTGCTTTATTATTTTATTATGCACTGCTGAGTCACAGGATACTTTATTATTTTTGTTACATAGTATTAAAGCGGAATGTGTTAGTTTCTTTAGTTAAAAACAACTTTTATTTTTGTATGTAATTCATGGTACATCTAATTTACTATCTTTGTAACTAGAACTTTATTGTTTAGTATTTATTAATTTTCCTTTAGGATGTCTTTAGTACTTAGCAGTTTACTTTGAATATTTCAGCTTCCTTTAATTATATAGAATGACATTAGTTTTGGGGGTGGGGAAATGCTAAAGATATTATAGTATTTCACCCTATCTAGTTAGGTGAAGCCATAGAAAAAGAATTTGGGCATGTTATGCCATCTGTCTAAATGTGGTGCTATTGATTTTATATGGCTTTAAACAATTTGCTTTTATTTAGACAGGTTAATAATGAAGCTTTTATTTTAGTATAGATTTTTTTTGTTTCCTTTTTTTTTCTTGAAAAGCCTTTTAAACATTTAAAAATTAATACATAATAGTTGTACTTATGGACTACATGTGATATTTTGATACATGTATATACAATGTATAATGATCAAATCAGGGTAATTGAGGTATTCACTTTGGACATTTTTCTTTGTGTTCAGAACATTACAACTCTTTAGCTATTTTGAAATATGTAATTATTATCAACTATAATACTATACTATTAAATATTAGAACTTATGCTTTCTACCTGCATTGTGTACGTTTACCAAATCTCATCATTCTCCCTCACCCCCTTTCTTTTCCCAGGCTTTGCTAAGTACCCTTCTACTTTCTAGCTCTGTGAGATCTACTTTTTTAGCTTCTACATGTGAGTGAGATCACATGATATTTGTCTTTCTGAGCCTGGCTTATTTCACTTAATATAAATGATCTCTGGCTTGGCGCCTGTGGCTTAACGGGCTAAGGCGCCAGCCATGTACACCTGAGCTGGCGGGTTCAAATCCAGCCTGGGCCGCCAAACAACAATGATGGCTGCAACCAAAAAATGGCCGGGCGTTGTGGCAGGCACCTATAGTCCCAGTTACTTGGGAGGCAGAGGCAGGAGACTTGCTTGAGCCTAGGAATTGGAGGTTGCTGTGAGCTATGATGCCACAGCACTCTATCCAGGGTGACAGCTTGAGGCTCTGTCTCAAAAAAAAAAAAATGATCTCTGGCTCCATCCATGTTGCTGCAAATAACAGGATTTCAGTCTTTTAAGTGACTGAATAATATTTTGTTGTGTATATGTTCCACATTTTCTTTATCCATTCATGTGTTTATGGACACTTAGGTTGATTCCATGTCTTATCTATTGTGAATAGTGCCTGGGTAAACATGGGAGTGCAGATCTCTTTTTGGTGTACTGATTTTCTTTCTTTTGGATATGTACCCATTATTGGGGATCACTGGATCATACAGTCGTTCTAATTTTAGTTTTTTGAGGAACTTCTATACACATACTGTTTTTCATAATGACAGTACTACTATACATTCCCATCAGCAGGGTACTTAGATTTCCCTCTCACCACATATTTCCCTCTTGCCAATATTTTTTTTTTTTTTTTTGAGACAGAGCCTGAAGCTGTCGTCCTGGGTAGAGTGCTGTGGCATCACAGTTCACAGCAACCTCCACCTCCTGAGCTTAAGTAATTCTCCTGCCTCTGCCTCCCAAGAAGCTGGGACTACAGGCGCCTGCCACAACACCTGGGTATTTTTTGGTTGCAGCCATCATGTTGTTTGGCGGGCCCAGGCTGGATTTGAACCCGCCAGCTCTGGTGTATGTGACTGGTGCCTTAGCTGCTTGAGCCAAAGGCGCCAAGCCATCTTGCCAATATTTTTATTTTCTTTATTTTTTTCTTATTTTTGGAGTGACAGGGTCTTCCTGTGTTGCCTAGGCTGGTCATGCTTAGCCTCCAGAGTGCTGGGATTATAGGCATTACCTGCTATACCCAGCTTAATATTTGTTCTTTTTTTTTAAGAGATAGAGTCTCACTTTGTCTCCCTTGGTATAGTGCCATGGCTTCACTGCTTACAGCAACCTCCAGCTCCTGGGCTTAGGCCATTCTCTTGCCTCAGCCTCCTGAGCAACTGGGACTACAGGCGCCTGCAACAACACCTGGCTATTTTTTTTGTTGCAGTTTGGTCAGGGCTGGATTTGAACCTGCCACCCTTGGTATTAATATTTGTTCTTTATTGTCCTTCCCATTATAGCCATTTAGATTGAGATGCTATCTTAGTGTGATTTTGATTTGCATTTCCCTGATGATAATGATATTGAGTGTATTCTTATATACCTGTTCACCATTTGTATATATTGAGAAATGTCTATTAAGGTCTTTTGCCCATTTTTAATTACACTTTTGTTGGGGGGTTTTGCTATTGAGTTGTTTGAGTTTTTTTGTTTTTTTAAGAGATGGGGTCTCGCTCTTGCTCTGTTGGTCTGAAACTTCTTTTCTCAAGCAGTACACCCATGTTGACCCCCTCCAGAGTGCTAGGAATTACAGGAGTGAGCCACCACACCCAGCCTTTGTTTGAGTTTTTTGTATATTCTGATTATTAATTCTTTGCTAGATGGATAGTTTACAGATATTTTCTCCCATCTTGTAGGTTGTATTTTTACTATAGTGATAGTAAAAATTTCTTTGCTGTGAATTGAAACGCCTTTTTATATTGCATTTATTTCTAGATTTAAGGCCAATTTTTACTTTACATTAATTTCAAGGTCCTTAACCAAGCTGTTTCTTCATTTTTAAAAAACTGAATCTTGACTTGGCACCTGTAGCTCACTCAGGTGGCTAAGGCACCAGTCCATACACCTGAGCTGGCGGGTTTGAATCCAGCCTGGGCTTGGCAAATAACAATGACGTCTGCAACCGAAAAATAGCTAGGCGTTGTGGCAGGCACCTGTAGTCCTAGCTACTTTGGAGGCGTAGGCAGGAGAATTGCTTGAGCCCAGGAGGTGGAGGTTGCTGTGAGCTGTGACGGCATTCTACCCAGAGTGACAGTTTGAGGCTCTGTCTCAAAACAAAAACAAAAACTGAATCTTTAAGTGACATGCTTGGTGTTTAGAAATGTTTTTCACTAAAGTACATTACAGGCTGGGTGCTGTGTGTGGCTCGTGCCTGTAATCTGAGTACTCTGGGAGGCCAAAGTGGGAGGATTGTTTGAACTGAGGAGTTTGAGGCCAGCTTCAGCAAGACTGAGACCCCATCTCTACTAAAAACCTAGAAAAAAATTTTTTTAAAGACCCCCTCCCCACAATTAGGTGGGGCACAGTGGCTTACACCTGTAATCCTAGCACTCTGGGAGGCCAAGGTGAGTGGATTGCTTGAGCTCACGGGTTTGAGATCAGCCTGAGCAAGAGCAAGACCCCCGTCTCTAAAAATAGCTGGGTGTTGTGGTGGGTACCTGTAGTCCCAGCTACTCGGGAGGCTGAGGCAAGAGATTTGCTTGAGCCCAAGAGTTTGAGGTTGTTGTGAACTATGACTGCATGGCACTTCAACGAAGGTGACAAAGCGAGACTCTCAAAAAAAAAAAAACCAAAAAATAAAAAAATTAGCTGGGCATTGTGGCTGGTGCTGGTAGTTCCATCTATTTGGGAGGCTGAAGCAGGAGGATTGCCCTAAGCCCAGGAGTTTGAGCTTTCTGTGAGCTAGACTGATGCCAGGGCACTCTAGCTTGGAGCAACACATTCAGACTTTGTCTCAAAAAAAAAAAAAAGTATTACAAATACACTTACAAAGGCTATATTGGATTATATTGATGGTTGACCCCATGGGGTAATTCATCTCCCTATAGGGAACACTTTCTTCAGTCATTAGAGACAATGTTAGGAATGTTTACATTATTCCTAATTAGTAATTTTGGGTTATTTTCCATGTATAATTTAATCCCTTTTTGGTCTTACAGAATTATAGAATTTTGCCCCTGAAAAGAACCTTCTACCTTCTACTTGTATGTTCACTTATTCCATATTTTAGTGTATTTTGTGTGCCAGGCATTATTGCTCTAGATTCTGATAATCCAAGAATAATCAAACAAAAAATCCTGTTGTTGTGGAGGTTATATTTTAATTGGGGAAACACATTATAAATAAGAGAAATAAGTTGAATAAATGAGGAGGGAGAAATAAAGGAGGAGGGAATAGAGATTATCATGACTGAGGATTTACTTTTTAGTTAGCAGTGACCAGAATGCTTCAGTAACAGGATAGTGCGGGAGGCTCGGCATCCATCGCTCAGTGAGTAAGGGTGCCAGCCACATACACCAAAGCTGGCGGGTTTGAGCCCGGCTGGGGCCTGCTAAACAACAATGACAACTGCAACCAAAACATAGTTGGGCGTTGTGGCTAGCGCCTGTAGTCCTAGCTGCTTGGGAGGCTGAGGCAAGAGAATTGCTTAAGCCTAAGAGTTTGAGGTTGCTGTGAGCTGTGATGTAACAGCGCTCTACTGAGGTCAACATAGTAAGACTGTCTCAAAACAAACAAACAAAAAAACAAATAAAATCAGTACAGGAAAAAACCTTAACTTAAAAAAAAAATATAGAGGGTACCATGGGAGAAAAGACCTGAAAGAAGTGAAGGAGCATGTCATGGGATTGTCTAGGAAGAGGGAACAATATTTCAAAAACACCAAGGCAAGAGTATGCCTGGCATTCTTGAGGAAAAGCAAAGAATTTCATGTAGGACAGAGAACAAGAGTGGGTAGATTTGTGGTGTGTAAAGGCTGAAAGTGGAGAAGACTAGATTATGGAGGGCTATTGTAAGGATTTTGATTTTTTTTTTCATTAATTCAAATATTTATTGAGCACCTTTACATGCAAGGCACTATAAGACAGCTAAGACCAATGATTGCAGCTGGAAACAGGATAGATTTCAGAACAAGGGATTTTGATTTTTACCCTAAATGAGCTTTTAAAATACTAGTGACTTTTGAGGTCAGCCTCTTCTAATGCTTTCATTTATAATTGACTAAGTATAGATCTAAATTACTTACCCAAAGTAACATTGGCAGTTTAGTATTTAGGATTTATGACTTTCAGACTAGCAAATTTCTACAGTTAAATAGGCAGTGTTTCTTGAGGAAAACTTTGTATTTCAGATTGTTTTGTGCTTTGCGTTTGTATTTCTTTCTTTCTTTTTTTTGTTTGAGACAGAGTTTCTCTTTGTAGCCCTGGTTTGAGTGCCGTAGCGTCATCGCGCACAGCAACCTCAAACTCCTGGGCTTAAGTAATTCACTTGCCTCAGCCTCCTGAAAAGCTGGGACTTCAGGTGCCTGCCACAATGTCTGGCTATTATTTAGAGACAGAGTTTTGCTCAGGCTGGTCTCAAATTCATGAGCACAAGCAATCTACCTACCTCGGCCTCCCAGAGTGCTAGGATTATAGGTGTGAGCCACTGTGCTCTGCCTTAATAGTTTTTTTTTTTTTTTTTTGAGACAAAGTCTCACTGTGTCACCCTTAGTAGAGTGCTGTGGCATCACAGCTCACAGCAATCTCAAACTCTTGGGCTTAAGTGATTCTCTTGCCTCAGCCTCCCAAATAGCTGGGACAACAGGTGCCTGCCTGGCTACTTTTTTCTTTCTGTTGTTGTTGTTGCAGTTGTCATTGTTGTTTAGCTGCCCCGGGCCGGGTTCGAACCCACCAGCCTGGGTGTATGTGGCCAGCGCCCTATCCCCAAAGCTATAGGTGCTGTCTGCCTTATAGTTTTTAAATTAGCTTATTCTTTTTTTTTTTTTTTTGTAGAGACAGTCTCACTTTATTGCCTTGGGTAGAGTGCCGTGGCGTCACACAGCTCACAGCAACCTCCATCTCCTGGGCTCGGGCGATTCTCTTGCCTCAGCCCCCCGAGTAGCTGGGACTACAGGCATCCGCCACAACGCCCGGCTATTTTTCTGTTTTTTTGCAGTTCGGCCAAGGCCGGGTTTGAACCCGCCACCTTCGGTATATGGGGCTGGCGCCCTACTCAGTGAGCCACAGGTGCCGCCCGAAATTAGCTTATTCTTATGTCCAGACTTCTTTTGTCCCATTTGACCTAAGTAGCACATTGGGCTTCTGTATATTTCATTCTTAAATGGCTTTGCTTAATCACACTTGATTGTAAATAGCTTATACTTAAATATGTGTTTTCTTCCCGGAAACTCATTAGCCAACACTGACTTAGTCAGCATCATAACCTTGTTAGAAATTCCTTCAAACTTCCTTGATGTTTTACTGCCAGAAGAGATCAGTGCATTTGGAAATGCATGAACTACTTTCTCTTCAAGGCAACTTATTTAGAAATATTACTTAAGGTTACTTTTTAATATAGATAGATTGTTGAGAGGAATGAAGATAGATACTTAGCCCATCATTCTTTATAAAAATCCTAGCTTATGTTAGTTTTTAAACCTCCTAATTAAGATCCTTGCAATTTACTAAAATATTTTCCAGGAAACCTTAAGATAGCTATTTGGGTTGCCTTTGGAGCTGTGGCTGCTCTTTTGACTTAAAACCTTATCTTTTCCTGATTTGGCAGATAAAAATGGGTAATGTTGAAAGCCTTATGACATTGGCTGTCAATAAACCCTTTCAGTGAGCTTTCAGGCAAGTACTGAGAGAATAGTACTTCTCTTGATTCAGGACCACCATGGTTACAACCGTTGTCTATTTGTTCATACTTTGGACCCCAGCTGAAGGCATTTGTTTAAAGTGACAATATGAAATCTGTCTTCAGTTATTGCCATTTTTTTGGTATCTGTTTTTTTCTCTGAATATTACTTAAAGTAATATTAAATTACATATTAGAATCAGCGAATGAAAAAAAGACTAATGTTATTGTAATACTATTCTCCAGGCTATACAGAAAATAGAAGCTATAAAAGCTTTTATGTTTTTTCTTTCTTATCAGCAATGTGTGGTTTCATTTTACATCTTGGTTTTATAGCCTTTTGAACATAGAATTGGTTTCTATCCAAATTTGTTTGATTTAACAGCTGTTACATCAACAAGAAATTCTGATTTTGTTCTTCAATATGATTTCTATTTCATTTTAGACATGGAAATGAACCGTATGTTTCTAGTCCTGCCCAAATGATAAGAAGGAAATTTCAAAAGGCTAAGCCAAATTTGGGAAGAGCACACAGTAAGAAAGGGAAGCCAGATATAGGAAAAGGCACAGCAGATCAGAGTGAGGCAAGCAAGCCAGAAGATAATTTACTTCAGCAAGGAGATTCTGACACCCAGCTCCTTCTAAAAGTAAGTTTGGAAATTTATTTATTTAGTTTTTACTTTTGTACTACAACTATTTTCATGAAAAATGAGTGACTTCCCAGTGTTACAAAAATTTAGCAACTCATCACTGTGAGTATGTGTAAAGTTAGAGGTTTAAGCCAAACTATAAAATGAAACTAAAGATTGTTTTTGGAGTAATATTAGCTAATTTTTTCTTAAATTTAAGGAAAAGGTGGAGTTCTTGAGCTCTCTGGAGGTTTCAGCAAGAAATGATTGCATAGGTTCCAACGAGTCAGATTTGGCCTCCAAACACGCTGAATTACAAGACGTGGGACCATTGGGAAGAATAGGAGAGAAAACTGTAGGAGATAATTGTATGACTTCAGTCACTGAAGAGCAGTATCTCAATAAACCAACAAGGTAATGTTTTATTTAACAAATACTTTCAGAGTAGGAAATAAAAACTACCTTTACAGATGTCTTACCTTGACTTTCTAATACAGTGGTTCTCAACCTTACTAACACTGCAATGTAGTTTCATTGTTACAAAGGGGTCGCAACCCAGGTCTCAACAGGTTGAGAACCGCTGTAATAGAACAAAAAGATGACTTGTTAATGTAAGTAGAGGCTATTTTTGTTGACAGATCTAATTTTTCCTTACATTTGATTTTTATTTAGAATTTTTTCTTTTTGTAGGAGGATTTTTCTTTCTCATGTTTAAAATTTCTGAGTATTAGGCTAGGTGTGGTGGCTCATACCTGTAATCCTAGCACTCTGGGAGGCTGAGATTGGTGGATTGCTTGAGCTCAGGAATTCAAGACTAACCTGAGCAAGAGTGAGACCCCTGTTTCTACTAAAAGTAGAAAAATTAGGCTCGGTGTCCATAGCTCAGTGGTTAGGGTGTCAGCCATGTACACCAGGGCTGGTGGGTTTGAACCTGGCCTGGGCCTGCTAAACAAACAATAATAACAAAAATAGCCTGGCATTGTGGTGGGCGCCTGTAGTCCCAGCTATTAGGGAGGCTGAGGTAAGAGAATCTCCTAAGCCCAGGAGTTGGAGGGACTGCCAATAATCTCTTTACCCAGGAGGATAAACCAGTATCACTTTTGATACCATATTCTGTATTGGTTTTGTGTCTTTCATCCATTTTTCTTCTAATAATTTTTAGCTTTGTATATATTTCATCCTTCTTTCATAATGCAGGAAAAGACAGTCCATAATTAAACACTTACAGGAAAAATTTATAATTAGTTAACTAAGAATTAACTCTGAATGAGAAACTAATTAGTAGTTAATTCCTTACTTTCAAAGCATAAGGTTTTAAAAGAACAGATGGTAGTAATTCTCATTTTAATGACTGGAATTGGGATTTTACTCTTAAAGTTTTTATTTAATTATTTTATTAAAATTATCCTTGTGCATGTATGTATGACCATATTCTTATTTTGATTAAATATCTAGCCGTCCACAACTGTTGAGAGGCTCAAATTCCTCTAAAATTGCTTCTGATCAAAGAACTATTTCTAATGCATCCGAGTGTGAGATAGATCATAGTGAAAAGAGAATGCATAGAAAGATTAAACCAAATGTCACCAAAGGGCGTGGATCAAAACGAATTCGGAGTAAGACCACTAAGAAGGAACCTAGAGCTTCTAAGGCCACGCTGGTGACTCTTCGGGCTTCCCAGGAAGAAGATGAAGATGATGCTGAAGATTTTGAGTCTGACTATGAAGAAGAAAGCTATCATCTTGCTCCAGAAGAAGTAAACAAAGCTCCAGTTTTTGTTCCTATTGGTCTCAGATCACCTGAACCAGTTCCTGCTCAGATTGAGGAAACCATGGAAGAGGTATTTTGTTTGTCTTTTTTTTTTTTAATTCTTGGCACTTTGTCTTACTTGGTTTTTTCCTTCTTTTTTGTTTACTGGATATTTATTGCTTTTAGTGAAATTGGGATTTTAAGAGTTCCTTCTCTTAAAAACCTCTCCCAAATATAAATTTGTTCGGGACCTAATGAATAGCGTAAGGAATCAGTGGAAGTAGCTTTGTGTGGCTCTTGTGATTACTCAGCCCCTGTGGCCCAAGTCCAGTAAGGGAATTGGTATAACAATGATAGAAATCTGCTTGCACTTATATCTGGGTGCTGCTTAATCTACTTTCTGATTAATATTTAGACATTTCGGCAGGTGTTTTCTATTAACTCTTTGTAATAGGCTCAGGTTAAGTTCAGGTTGGCAGAAGAGGTAAAAGGGACTTTTTTTCATTCTTCAAAAAATTGTGGTGAAATACTTGGAAAATTTATCATGTAACTATTTTTAAGTATATAGTTTAGTGCCATTAAGAAAATTCATATGTACATGTTGTACTACCAGTACCAACATCCACCAACAGAATTAATTTCATCTTGTAAAACAAATTCTGTAGCCATTAAACAATAACTCCTCATGCCCCCCAACCCTGCAGCCTTTGGCAGCCACCATCCTACTTTTTGTCTATAAATTTGACTACTTTAGGAACCTCATATAAGTGGAATTGTATAGTGTTTGTTTTCTTAGGACTGTCTTATCTCATTTAACATATTTTCAAGGTTCACCTATATTGTAGCATGTATCAGAATACCTTTCATTTTTTTTGAGACAAAACATCAAGCTATCACCCTAGGTAGAGTGCTGTGGCATCACAGCTCACAGCAACCTCCAATTCCTGGGCTCAAGCAAGTCTCCTGCCTCTGCCTCCCAAGTAGCTGGGACTACAGGCGCCCGCCACAATGCCTGGCCGTTTTTGGTTGCAGCCATCATTGTTGTTTGGCGGGCTTGGGATTTTAACCCGCCATCTCAGGTGTATGTGACTGGAGCCTTAGCCCATTGAGCCAGAATACCTTTCATTTTTAAGGCTGAATAATATTCCACTGTGTGTGTATGTGTGTGTGTGTGTGTGTGCGCGCGCGCGCACATGCATGCAGGTGCATGTTTACTTTCTGTTTGTTCATTAAGCTATCAGTGGACACTTGGGTTGCTTCCACCTTTTAGCTATTGCAAATAATGCTTTTGTGATCACAGTTATAGAGATACCTCTTTGAACCCCTACTTTCATTTATTTTGGGGAAGTAGAATTGTTGGATCACACGGTAATTCTGTATTTGTTTTAGCAAACTTCATACTGTTTTTCATAGCGGCTGTATCATTCTGTATTCCCACTAAGAGTATACAGGGGTTCCAATTTCTCCACATTTTCACTGACAGTTATTTTTTCCTTTTTTTTGGATAGTAGCCTTTCTGTTGGGTTTATAGTAGAGAACGATATTTACTCTTTTTACCCTTCTGCTTCTTGGTCTAACATTCCAACTTTGTAAAACTTCAGAGTTTTCTCTTCTGCCTCAATTTATAATCATTTTGTTGGCTTATAGAACAGTCTGTTTGTATCAGTTTTATATAAGCATTTGTGATAGTTTCTGATAGTCATTTGAAACAGAATTAGATAAGAGAAGCAGTAGGAACCATAAAATAATTCAAGTAATATTTAAGATCGTTAAGGTATTCTTTAAATATTAAGATGAATCCTTAAGAATTAATGGATTTTCTAAATCTATAAAGTCACATTTATGGATGAAAATCAGAACTTACCTTTATGCTATTCACTGTTAATAACAATATGGTAAATGTTGTAAAGCAGTGGTTCTTAACCTTCCTAATGCCACGGCCCTTTAATATAGTTCCTGTGGGTCACAACGCACAGGTTAAGAACTGCTGTTATAAAGTAAATGAGTTAATAAAATGGCATAAGCTAACTAAAATGATGCAAAATGATGTTGTTTCTTGTAACTAAAAGTTCAAATTAAAGATAGCAGATGTAAGGTTTAGTTAAAATCAAGAAAATGCAAAGGAAAGTTAATTGTGAGAGGATAGTGGGTTAATACTGCATGAGAGTTCATTCAGCTGTTTTGTGTTTTTCTTTGAGTGAAGGCAAATTGCTAGTCTAATATAAGAAATTTCTTTTTTTTTTTTTTTTTAGAGACGGAGTCTCACTCTATTGCCCTCGGTAGAGTGCTGTGGCATCACAGCTCACAGCAACCTCCAACTCATGGGCTCAGGCGATTCTCTCCCCTCAGCCTCCCAAGTAGCTGGGACTACAGGCACCCACCACGATGCCCAGCTATTTTTTTGTTGCAGTTTGGCTGGGTTTGAACCTGCCACCCTTGGTATATGGGGCTGGTGCCCTACCCACTGAGCCACAGGCACTGCCCTAATATAAGAAATTTCTTAAAATCATGTTCTAAAATGTATCCCTGATTAATACAGACTGTTTTCTTCAATAGCATTAATCATAATAATTGAACAAAAAAAGGTTAAAAATTATGTATCTTATGGCCAAACAAGGAAATTACTTACTAAAACAAGGAAATTCATTTGTATGTTAGAAAAAATTTCCTTTAAAAAGCATTGAAACATAGTGTAATATTTTTCACTCATAAAGGAATATAAAGTACATGCCACAACATGGACAAGAACATCATGCTAGTGAAAGAAGCTGGTTCTAAGGCACCACATATTACATGACTCCATTCATAACAAGAGAGTCTGTTACCCAGGCTGTGTTCAAACGCCTGGGCTCAAATGATCCTCCCTTCCTCAGCCTCCCAAGTAGCTGGGACTACAGGTTCCTGCTACCATATCCACTTGAATTTTTATTTATCCCAGACATATCAGATATTAGCAAAGATTTTTCTCTAAATTTTGCATCTGAGAAATCAGACACAGAAATATGAGTTACTATAAAAATACGGCTTAATGGCAGAGTTTTAGACTTGACTCAGTTTCTGTTGAATCATGGCAACCTTTTATATTCTTTTTTTTTTGCAGTTTTTGGCCGGGTCTGGTTTTGAACCCGCCACCTCCGGAATATGGGGCTGGCGCCCTACTCCTTGTGCCGCCCGTATTCTTTATTCTTTATAAGGGAATGGGAACCAGAGTGTATTGTATATGTTTTGGAGATACATCAGTATCTTTTGAGTCCCCAGGTTATAAGGGTCTTTGCCTCGGACTACCAAATCAGTGAATATGAGTGATTTAACTGTTTTATGTTGCTATTGCTGTGAGTATTAAGAATCATAGAAGCTGTGGGGTTGTAGGAGAGGGCAATTGTGGCAGGAGTGGAATCATAAATCTTTTTAAGTGCTTTCAGCTCATCTCTACTATAGCATTTATGGCAACATATAGTTAGTTGATTACATATCTGTATCTCTTAGATTGTGAGTTAATTGAGGGCAGGAACCAAACTTGTCTTATTGGACTTTGTATCCCTGTACCCAGAACCTTTTGGATTTTAGGAAGTACTCCATAAATGTTAACAGACTAATGAAAGAAATTACGGTAAAATTAAGGCAAAGTGGGGAAAATGGAAAATGAAATGCCAGGCACTAAAATTAGCCTTAGAAATTTCGTTTATGGTTGTGTTAGTAACAGACTCCTCAAAAACTGTAAATGTTTTACTTTTATTGAGTTGCTGTTAATCAGTTTAAGCATACTATATTTCAAACAGGGTACAGTGTCTTCTGCCTGTAAGCCTAGCTCTTTCAGAGACTAAAGCGGGAGTATCACTTGAGCCAGGAGTTTGAGACCCATGTGGGCAACATAGCAAGACACTGACTCTACAAAAAAAAATTTTTAATTACCTGGGCATGATGGCACGTACCTGTACTTTGAGCCACTCAGGAGGCTGAGTCAGAAGAATTACTTGAGCCCAAGAGTTTGAGGTTGCAGTGAGTTGTGATCATGCCACTATACTCCAGTCTAGGAGACAGAATGAGACTGTGTTGTATTTTAAAAAAAGAGAGAAAGAAAAAACATTTACTACATTTCAGTTTCTTTTTTTTTTATTGTTGGGGATTCTTTGAGGGTATAAGAAACCAGGTTATACTGATTGCATTTGTTAGGTAAAGTCCCTCTTAGAATTGTGTTTTGTCCCCAAAAGGTGTGACACACACCAAGACCCCACCCCCCTCACTCCTTCCCTCTCTCTGCTGTTCCTTTTCTTTTGTTTTTTTGAGACAAGGTCTCTCTGTTGTCTGGGCTAGAGTATAGTGACATCATCCTAGCTTACTGCAACCTCAAACACCTGGGCTCAAGTGATCCTCCTGCCTGAGCCACCTGTGTAACTGGGACTACAGGCGCTTGCCACCACACTAGTCTAATTTTTGTATTTTTTTTGTAGAGATGAGTTTTCACTTTGTTGCCCAGGCTGGTCTCAAACTCCTGGCCTCAAGCAGTCTTTCTGCCTTGGTGTCCCTAAGTGCGAGGATTACAGGTGTGAGGCAGGCCCATTTCAGTTTCTTAATTGTATATGAACATGGATCGTTTGTTCATTTTACTATTTAATTTTACTTATTAATGTGGAAAATGAGATTTTGTTTTGCTGTTTGTAGTATGTCAAAGTAAAATAATAAAACTTTATTTTAACAGCTTGAAATAACCGTGAATGTCCCAGATATAGGATGCATGGCTGTTGTTGAGCATCCACTCTCAAACACAGTTGTGACTACTCAGGAAATGAAACAAGGAGAAAATTTGAACATAACATCATTTGTAAGCATCCATTGTAATGTTTGGGCTTTTTCTTTATTTCCTTTAAAAAATGGGCGTTTTATTTTGATAGCTTTTGGTTTATAAACTGTTAACTAGCTAATTTTTCTTAAGTAGAGAGCTGTTAGTATGATAACAGCTTAGTATGACAATTATTATTCGTAGTAAATAATCCATAGATTTTGTACTTGACTTGGAAAGCATTGATTCTTTTTTTTTTTTTTCATTTTGTTTGTGGGTAAAGCTCTTAATATCCTCATAGACTTTTTTTTGAGGCAGAATCTCACTCTCTTGCATAGGCCAGAGTACAGTGGCCAGTTCACAGGTCACTGCAGCACTGCAGACTCAAACTCCTGGACTAAAGCTTAGCTTATCCTCAACCTCCCCAGTAGCTAGCACTGTGGACATGTGCCCCTATACCTAGCCCCCCTTAAAAAAAAAGAGATGGGGTCTTCCTATATTGCCCAGGCTGGTCTTGAACTCTTGGCTTCAAGTGATTCTCCCACCTCAGCCTCCCAAAGTGCTAGGACCACATAGACTTTTACATTAAAATTGTATTGCATTAAATTTATGTTAAATGTAAATTACTTAAAATGTCTTTAGTTGCATTTTGTTTGTACTCTTCCATATTTGGTAATTTGTTTTTGTAAGTGAAGAATTGGAATTGTAACTTTTTTAAAAGAACAGTTTTTTTTTTGTTTTTTTTGGTTTTTTTGGAGACATTCTCATTCTTTTGCCCAGGCTAGAGAACCATGGTGTCAGCCTAGCTCACAGTAACCTCAAACTCTTGGGTTTAAGTGATCCTCCTGCCTCACCTTCCCGAGTAGCTGGGACTGCAGGCCTCCTCCACAATGCCTGGCTAGTTTTTCTACTTTTAATGGAGACGGGGTCTTGCTTGTGCTCAGGAAGGTGTTGGAATTTGTCATATTGTTTTTTTTGCTTCTATTGAGATGTTCATGTGATTTTTAAAAAATTGTATTGATTTTTGGATGTGAAACTAACTTTGACTCCTGAGGATAAATCAGGTGATGCTATATATTTTTTATATGTTATTGCCTTTGGTTTGCTAGTGTTATATTGATGATACTTATTTCCATGTTTATAGTAGATGGTGGTCTATAGTTTTCTTGTCATGTCAGCAGCTGAATTCCTACTCCCATAGGGAAGAATGGTTTCCAGATGGCACCTGTAGGGCACCTGTTTTCTTGGCTACAGCAGTCTGAGTCCCCAGCTTGCTGAGCTAGGAGAAAGGAAGGCGAGAATAGTCTTGATCCACATAGATGCTATCTTTTTAGTGAATTTTCATGTACTTTTTTTTTTGCGGTAACGTTGCACTCTGTTGCCCTCAGTAGAGTGCTGTGGCATCATCATAGCTTATAGCAACTCCAAATTCCTGGGCTCAGGAGATTCTCTTGCCTCAGTTTTCCTATTAGCAGAGATGGGGGCCTTGCCCTTGCTCAGGCTGGTCTCAAACTCTTGAGCTTAAGCAATCCGCCTGCCTTGGCCTCCAGAATGCTAGGATTATAGGTGTGAACCACTGTGGCTGGTTATACTTTCTTGAATAGGTGCTTCTTCATTAGCTTTTTGCCCTTAGGACCATTTCCAGAAACATTTTTTTTTTTACATTTATTTTAATTCTATTTTTATTTTTTTGTGACAGAGGCTCACTCTGTTGCCCTGGGTAGAGTGCCCTTATATCATCATAGCTCACTGCAACATCAGACTCTTGGGCTTGAGCAATCGTTTTGCCTCAGCGTCTGGAGTAGCTGGGACTACAGGTGCCCTCCAGGACACCCAGCCAGTTTTTCCATTTTTTGTAGAGGCAGGGTCTTTCCTATTAGCAGAGATGGGGGTCTTGCCCTTGCTCAGGCTGGTCTCAAACTCTTGAGCTTAAGCAATCCACCTGCCTAGGCCCCCCAGAGAGCTAGGATTACAGGCATGAGTCACCTTGCCTCACCTTGGATGGCCTGTTTTGTTTTTTTCAATCAGGTTTCTTGGAGAGTGGGTCATTGGAGCTCCTCAAGCTGTCACTCTGGACAGTGATCTTGTAAATTCCTAATTTCTTAAAATTCATTTAAGTTATAAGCCACTTCGTAGTGTAAAAAACTCGCAATTCAGGCAGTCCCTGAGTTAAAAACATCTGATTTACATACAACTTGCACTTACAAATGGAGGCTATTACAGGTAATAGGAAAATGTACCTGTTCTGAGCGGTGCCTGTGGCTCAGTGAGGCCCGCCCCATATACTGAGGGTGGCGAGTTCAAACGCGGCCCTGGCCAAACTGCAACAAAAATAGCTGGGTGTTGTGGCAGGTGCCTGTAGTCCCAGCCATTCGGGAGGCTGGGGGAAGAGAATTGCCTGGGCCCAGGAGTTGGAGGTTGCTGTGAGCTGTGTGATGCCACGGCACTCTACCGAGGGTGATAAGGTGAAACTCTGTCTCTACCAAAAAAAAAAAAAAATGCACCTGTTCCAACTTAGATACAAATTTATCTTGAGAACAAACCTACAGAACCGATCTTGTTCATAACCCAGGGACTGCCTGTACCCTCCAGGCCTTGGTTTTCATTGGGCAAAAACCTGCAGCAGATATGACTAGAGTTGAGAGATTATGACAGTGAAGAAGTAAAGTAAGAATGATAGATGTGTATAGCAATATGATCAAAGTTAAAATTTGCATATAATAAAACAAAAAGGAAAATCGGGGTGAGAGACAAAGTAATTTGGCTTTTAAGTTATTCCTGTTCTTAATGAAATTTTATGAATGATTATAAATTAGGAAAAAAAACAATTCCCACTATTAGGACTAAAACTGTAGAAAAATGTGTTGAAAGTACTTTTTGACAAAGAGAATATGTATTTAGGGAAATACTTAAGATGTTACTTATCTTTTCCTCTTTTAGGAAATGACCACAGGTGAATATACTCAAGATGAACCAGGTAACTTAACAAGGAAACTGCTAAAGCTACTTGATTAACACTAGTGCAATGGTTTATAGTAATTGGTGATGGTAAATGAGTCAGTTTACTTGGGAGTTGAACAAAAAAAGATTTAGGTATTGTATATTTTATATCTATTAAAAACTTGAATTCTATAAATGTTACCTTAGAAGGTGAGTTAAGAGTTAAGTGTTTGGTAAAGAAATATTTGTTGAGCATTTCTTTTGTATCTGCACAGATGAGAGCATTTTTTTGAAGATATTTAATAGCAGGGAGGTGTTTGCAGTGAGTAAAATCCCCAGTGATGATTTCTTTATTTGTAGTATGTAACCGGAACAAAACACTCCTGTAGTAAGAGAATATTGATACAAAGGATATAGAAACCTGTCATTACAAGATAAATATCTGAATTAAAATTTTTTTTTTTTTTGAGACAGAGCCTCAAGCTGTTGCCCTGGGTAGAGTGGTGTGGCATCACAGTTCACAGCAACTGCCAACTCCTGGGCTTAAGCAATTCTCTTTCCTCAGCCTCCCAAGTAGCTGGGACTATAGGCAACAGCCACTATGTCTGGCTATTTTTTGGTTGCAGTTGTCATTGTTTGGCAGGCCTGGGTTGGATTTGAACCCGCCAGCTCTGGTGTATGTGGCTGACGCCTTAGCTGCTTGAGCCATGGGCGCCAAGCCTTAAAAATCTTTTTTAAATAAACAAATTTCCAGATTCTTCTGTTTTAATGTTGGTATATTTTCTCGCAAGGTGCCAATGATGGAAGCACTGAAGCTGCCATAACTTTACTTACAATGGGAGATCTGCTATTGCAGTCAGAGATCACTACTGTACAGGGTGATGGTAAGAATGAAAGATAAGTCTCACTAAAAAACAGAAACTTAAAAATCTAACTTCTAAGAAATTATATGTATGTTTGAGTAATAAGCTGTTTCCCATTTGAAGTTGTCAACACTTTGTTGTTTTTTTAGAAAAGGTGATATGTGTGTATTGGTCCATCCACTATTTTACTTAACCTCTGTAGGTGTACTGTCAACTCATTTGAGATCACACACTTCATGTATTAAGAATAACTTGTATTCATGGAATAGTGTAGTGAGTCCTCTGTCTTTATAATCATAAAAGTGTCATTGGTTAACTGAGCTTATTGATCACTGCTCATTATAGCCATCTTTCTTTAGAATTAGATGACAGGTACAGTGTGAAAGGGCAATAGCAGCTATTGAGACGGTTTAGACTATTTTGATAGTTTCGACAGAGCCAAAAGATACGTCAACCCAGATTTTTCATGTATTGGGCTAAATTTACAGAGAAGATACGGTCTTTACTATTTCCTTATCTTTTAGTTACATTAGATAATTATGCTAATCATATTCTTGATACTTATTTGAATGGTGATGAGTGGCTTACTGTTCATCGTAGGTGTTAGATTTATCAGGAAAGTCTCTGATTTTGTTCTAGATAGGGCTTTTTTTCTCAATGGCAGAGTATTACAGTGGAGCCT
Organism: Perodicticus potto; assembly: GCA_963574655.1. NCBI lineage: Eukaryota > Metazoa > Chordata > Mammalia > Primates > Lorisidae > Perodicticus > Perodicticus potto. The sequence continues at coordinate 6,958 of CAUYRH010086684.1, read as the reverse complement.
GTCACAAATTTCTGTAACGTAAAATATAGGTTTTAATAAATTATAAATGAAGGCAATCCTATCTTGAAATCCATCTGAGGTTATGTAATTACTGAAAGTAACAAAAAGATTCATTTTTACTCATTTTTAGCACAAAGTTTCAGCTTGTGAGAATTACTAAACTTACAATGGATCAAATCCCTGGCATGAAATATAAGATTATAAATTTGAGTTTTGAGCCATCGATCAAACTTTAACAGTAATGTATAATTTTATAGTGACTGACGGTTGAAGAAATTATTTTATTTGAAATCTATTTCTATTGGGCTAATTTTAATTTTCTGTTTTTTTTCCTACAGTAGGAGTATGTGTACTTCCTCATGTTCATTCAGAGGATAAAAACCATATTCCTTTTAGCCCAGACAGTGTGCATCATGAAATTCTGCATGAATGTCAGGAGGTTTCTTTACCTGTCATTAGTACGTTTCCTGCATCCTTTGAAGAAAATAAGATTATATCAGAGGAGCAAAGTGCCAGAGAAGAAAGGGGTTTCATGGAGAAAGTAAAGGAGAATGCGACAGCAACCAGGTTTATTTTAGTATTCATTTAATAAATATAATTAAATATGCCATCAATTAGATAATAGTTTTATTTAATGCTTATATTAACGTAAAGTAGGCAGTGCTAATTTACTCTTTAAGTAAAGATTGGCTGATTACAGTTTTAGTTGAATGGGTTGCGTGTTAAAATTATAGCACTGTGTATTACGTGTCTTTGAAGCGTTAATGAAATAGATTTATGTAAATGTAGTCTCTGTTTTACAAATGTGGTCTAGATTCTCTTCTTAAGATCTTTAGTAAAGTTATTGCTTTGTAATTTAAGTGTTAAGAAATGAACACTTTTAGTATGGGTGTGGTAGTTGACACTGTAATTCGAGCATTTTGGGAGGTGGAGGTGGGAGGATTGTTTGGGGGCAGGAGTGCAAGGGCCCCATCTCTACAAAAAAATAAAAAGAATTAGCTGGACATGATGATGTGTACTTGTAGTCTCTCCCCCTTCCCCACCCACCACTACTCAGGAGGATGAGGTGGAAGGATCACTTGAGCCCAGGAGTTTGAGGCTGCAGTGAGGTATGATACCACTGCACTCTAGCCTGGGCAGAAGAGTGAAACCCTGCTCCACTAACTCCCCGAAGAGAACACTTTTAGACAGTGTGGCACCAGTAGGTGGCATGTTACCTATATTATTGTTAGACAGAATGGAGCGCTGGGAGAGAGTGAGATCGTACGTGATTGGTAAATTTCTCCCCATCTCTCTATTTCTAGGAATACAGCTTCTAAGATAACCAACAATTTGAGAATGAGAAGTAGATTTGCTAAGCCTAAACCAAATCTTGAGAAGATTTTAGGGACCAACAGGTTTGATGCTCATGAGGAAGTTCCCAGTTTGTGCATAACCAAAGGGGAAGAACCAGAACCTCAAAGAGGTAAATTTATTCTTCTCTTAAAAGTTACAAAATTGCTCTGACACAGAAGATTGTCTTAGCGTTCAAAGGAATATTAATTCATTACAATTGTTTCAAACATACAAAAAAAGTAAAATGAGCTATAAAATACTCATAAATCTACCACCTAGTTTTAGTACTAGTACCATTTTGCTATATTTGATCAGTCATTGTCTCTTTTTTTATATATAGACACATGTATTAGTTGATCCACTGAACCCCTGTGTAGTCAGAAATCTGTGTATACTTTTTGACTCCTCTAAAACATGACTACTAATAATAGTGACTGGTAGCCTTACTGATAACATATATTTGATTAATACATGTTTTGTATGTTATATGTATTAGTTACTATATTTTTATAGTAAAGCAACCTTGAGAAAAGAAAATGTTATTAAGAAAATCATAAGAGAAAATACATTTATAACACCGTACTGTATTTATCAATACCTATAGTTTATTTTGATGGTTTATAAGATGAATATGATCAGTGATGGGCAACTTTAGCTGCAGACCTTCATTTATAGTACATATCAAGCAATTCAAATTTTCTTGTAATGTCATGACTTTTCTTTACTTCTTGGAGGCACTTCTAGCATCATTAGTTGTACTTATGTATGGATTTCATGGTGATACACAAGGTTTATGGCATAGCAATAAATAAAAAAAATATGAGAACTGTGAGAGATCTCTTTTTCAGATGCTCGCTCAGTCTGACCGCCCAAATCATCTCTTTTTAAGGGAAGTTTTTTTCCTCTACTTTGTAGCATTACTCTTTGCTACACAGCTTGTTCCCTAAGATTTCCTTTAAGGTGGAACCAGCCAGACCTCATGTGTACCCACCTATAAACTCATTTGTACATGGGTTTCTAATTATTAGTGCTGTTACCATAATGGGAGGGTATAATTGCTGTGGCATCTAGGAGTGAAATATCTGCACTGAAGGTTTATTAATCATCTGTTTTCCTGTTTAAAAATATTACTCACCAGGGCCACCCACTGCCATGTGAAATAAACTCGGTCTTTTGATAAGAGAAGTCTGGATGAGTCCCTATCTTTCAAAAGATCTATCTTTCAAAAGAGAGTATGTTTCTAATACAGAGATTTTAGCTGTACTGTTTGGGACTTTATCTTAAATTGTATTTTTTTATTTAAGATACTGAGAAAAATGCTTCTAAAACAACGGAATTAGAAGATAAAAGCCTTGGACCAGTTATAACAGCAGAGAATAAGGAACAGAGCAAATTGGCATGTGTACATGATATCAAAGGGACCAGTATTTCTCAAGAAGTAAACCTGCCTAAAAGGTAAAAGAGGGAAGAAACTCTGAGATTCAGTTTATATTCTGTTTCAGCTGTAACCATAAGTTGTAGCTGTAATAAATTGCTTGAAAAGGGAGTTATTATTGTATTAAATATATTCTAAAAGTTTGAAAACCACTGAATTAGATGATTTTTTTTTTTTTGAGACAGAGTCTCACTATGTCACCCTTGGTAGAGTGCTGTGGCATCACAGCTCATAGCAACCTCAAACTCTTGAGCTTAAGTGATTCTCTTGCCTCAGACTCCCAAGTAGCTGGGACTATAGGTGACTGCCACAACACCTGGCTATTTTTTGTTGTTGTTGTCATTGTTGTTTAGCAGGCCCTCCCTGGCTGGGTTCGAACCCACCAGTCCTAACCATTGAGCTATGGGTACTGAGCTTGTGTACCCACCTATAAACTCATTTGTACATGGGTTTCTAATTATTGGCGCTGTGGCTGGCGCCCTAACCACTGAGATATGGGCACTGAGCCAAATTAGATGATATTTAACATACCTAGCTCTAAAAGTAATTCTGTAGTTGTTTGCCTGATTTCATTTGACATATTTAAATTCTTTTTCAGAAATGAAGATCAAGAAGTAGAATCTCAAGAGGTTCAGATATTGTCAGTTGCTCCAGTTGTTTCTTCTGAGACAGGGCCCCACACACTTGCTTTGGGTATGGTTCTTGCTGAGAGTTCTGTTGAAGAGCCTCTGAGAAAGGATTCTGAAGGAGACAGTGTGCCAGAGGTAAAAGAATATAAAATGTAACAAGGACCAGCAAGGCGATTTTCCACGTTTAAAAAAATTAAGTTATAGTTTACATAAAATAACCTTCACCCTTTTTAGTATACAGTTCTACAAGGGTTTACAAATAAATATCAACCCCCTAGAATTCTTTTGTGCCCTCTTGTAGTCATCCTCTCTCCCTATTCCCAACCCCTGACCACCACTGTTCTATTTTCTTTCTCTATAGTTTTGCAAAAATACCTTGTGGTAGAATTTTAATTGAGTGTGTTTTCAGTCTTTTGGAACCTAGATGAAACAGCTAATACCTACCTTTCCCAGCAAAACAGCTTTGTTGTAAAAGCATTGAAAAGGAAATGTTTTGTACACTGAAAATTCACTTCTTGCCCCTTAGCTATTGGATCTGATGAGTTCATTCACAGAGCAAATGTTTATTGAGAGTTTATTATTAAGTATCTGACATTGTTAGTAGTGAGGATACAGATTTGTGGGAGACAGATGAATGTTTGATTCATGCTATGATAGAGATTTGCACAAGATTCTATAAGAGTCATCTTTAACCTGATTTGGTTAAATGAATTTCTAGGAATGGGGCTCAGGCATTGTCTTTGTAAAGTTCCCCAGGTGAAAGAATTCTTGACTTTGAAAAAGTATAAATTAGAAAGTTAAAGGGAGAGAGGAATATGTGTAAAGAATAGCATGACATTTTCAATGACAGTAAGCAGTTATGAGTAGGTTACAGATGAAGTTAGAAATGTAGCCTGCATGCAGATTTTATAAAAGGATTTTTATGACGTAATAAGGAGTTTGGTTACATCTAATGTTATAAGATACCCCCCAACTTTTAAATTTATACTTTTTATTTTGAAATAACTTCAAAGTTAGAGAAAAGTTATAAGAATCTTGAGAATTCTTCCATACCCTTTACTTGGATTGATTGTTAATACTTTGCCTCATTTGTTTTCTCTCTCCCCATTTTTTTGTCCATCTCTATAGACAGATACTTTTAAAAACTGAAACCTTTGAAAGAAAGTTGCTAACCTAAGAATTCTTTCCTTTTTTCTTTTCTTTTTCTTTCTTTCTTTCTTTTTTTTTTTTTTTTGTTGAGACAGAGTTTCACTATGTCACCCTCGATAGAGTGCCTAGGCGTCACGGCTCACAGCAACCTCAAGCTCTCAGGCTTAAGCCATTCTCTTAAGCCTTTCAAGTAGCTGGAACTACAGGCGCCCCCAACAATGCCTGGCTATTTTCTGTTGTAGTTGTCATTGTTGTTTAGCTGGCCCTGGCCGGGTTTGAACATGCCAGCCTGAGTATATGTGGCTGGTGCTGTAACCACTGTGCTACAGGCGCCGAGCCAATAATTTTTTTTTTTTTCTTGAGACAGAGTTTCACTTTGTCACCCTTGGTAGAGTGCTGTGGCATCACAGCTCATAGCAACTTAGAACTCTTGGGCTTAACTGATTCTTTTGCCTCAGCCTCCCAAGTAGCTGGAACTACAGGTGCCTGCCACAACACCCAGCCATTTTTTGGTTGCAGTTGTCATTGTTGTTTAGCAGGTCCGGGCCAGGCTTGAACCCACTAGCCTCCATGTATGTGGCTGGCACCCTACTGACTGAGCTATAGGCGCTGAGCTGTACTTTTTTTTTTTAAGTTAAGGATCCAGTCGGGTGTCTCACATTGCACTTCTCTTTAATCTAGAATGTTTCTCCTGTCTTTTTCTTTTTTTCTTTTGTGTACTTGGAATTTTAGGTGTGTCAGAGCTGGTCCACAGTCTAGTTCTTTTTTGCTTCCTCATTAGTGGAGGCAAGGTTACTACATAGGTAATGATGTGGTCTTTCTTTTACATCTCATCAGGAGATAAATATATCAGTTTTCCCATTATTGGTAATGCTGACTGATTACTTGGCCAGAATGGTGCTTGATGGATTTGTTGATTATCATAATGGCAGCTTTTCCATTTTGTATTAGTAAATAATTTGTCAAATGAGATCTAGGTGTATGTCACCCAATAGTTTTAGTGTCAATCGAAGATTCTTTCTTTTTCAGTTTTTGGCCGGGGCTGGGTTTGAACCCTTCACCTCCAGTATATGGGGCTGGCGCCCTACTCCTTGAGCCACACGCACCACCCTCCATTGAAGATTCTTGCCTGAATCAATTATTGATGTTGGTACTTTTGGTTGCAAAATGAAAGTTAAGATGTTATTCAGCAATAGAGGCTAGGCACAATGGCTCATGCCTATAATTTTAGCTCTCTGGGAGCCTAAGGTGGGTGGATTGCTTGAGCATAGGAGGAGTTCAAAACCAGCCCAAGCAGGAGCAAGAGCAAGACCTCATCTTTTCTAAAACAGAAAAAAATTAGCTCGGCCTTATGGCAGGTGCCTGTAGTCCCAGCTTTTTGGGAAGCTGAAGCATGAGGATCGCTTGAACCTAAGATTTTGAGGTTGTAGTAAGCTATGATGATGCCAAACTACTCAACCTTAGTATCACAGAGTAAGATTCTGTCTCAAAAAAAAAAAGATATTAAGCAGTAGAGAATTACAGTCAGGATTGCATTTTAGAAAAAACAAAATTTGACTAACCTCACTCTTTTATTTCAATTTTTTATGGCAGTGTTCACCAACTAGTCTTCCGGAAGTCCAACCAGAGAATATAATCAATCCTCTAGACCTTACAGGTATGATAATCTGTTCAGTGAATTGTCATACATGTAGAACTTAACAGTATGATTTTTTAAATCTGTCTTTTAAATATGGAAAAACACAAAACAGTGTTTTTTAGTATATGGTGGCTTTAAATTTTAAAAAACCTTTAAGTATTTTTGTACCAGTTTAGAGAGCTATATATCCTTTCCATAGTATATCATCTTTATCCTTTATTAAATTACTCTATTTTGGTATTATTTACCATTCTAGTAATAAGTTGTTCTGAGACTGATTAGAGATGAAATTAATCCATTTTTTTATTTTATGGTTCAGCTTTTCATTACTAACTTTTAAATTTTTATAGCGAATCTAATTCCTAATGTACATCAAGATGGAGAGGATGAACAAACGTTCATTTTAACTCTGGTGGAAATCCCAGCCAATGCAGTTGAAGACTTTACAGATACTGCTGCACAGTTAATGCCAAACCCTTTACTGCCAGCACCCATTTTGGTCAAATCAGTGAATACTAAAGAAAGGGGAGACATGAGGTAATGAATGAGTTAAACTATTTTTGCTTGAAGGGAAGGTGCTGTATGAATTGAGTAATATTGATAGAACAAACCGTTCACAAACATTACTTGTAATTGTTGTGGAGATTTTATTTGGCATTTATAAGGCAACTTAGGGAAGAAATGTAATGTGGTTGATTTTTGTATCTGATAAAGATGCTATTTAAATGTTTAATATGGCTGGGCACAGTGGTTCATGTCTGTAATCCTAGC
>CAUYRH010086682.1:0-35079 GCA_963574655.1 Perodicticus potto | reverse complement strand
AATCTGTGTAATAAGATTGAAAAAATAAAATCCAAGGATTTGAAAAAATTCTCTTCAAATATTAAGAACATACAAAGTATATTAAAGACAACTACATTTAATCTTTCAGGTAACAAAGCAGACATTTGATCTTTGTGGTTTCTTGTTTTCACTTATTGCTAATTACAGTTTAGAGACCAAAGTGTTTCCAAAAGCTATAAAAACCCTAATTGATGACAGAACTTAATTTAGCCTTAAAAAAATCACAGTACCTCTTCCTTTAATGGGATTTTTCTTCTGTAGTAGTTCAGGGCACTATCTGCTTACTTAATGCCTTACAATTAGCATCTGCCTGACAGTAGATCTAAGTATTGGCTTACTTAAGTGTTTTACTGGACAGCAAATGTATTTCTGTCCTACGGCAAACATACAGAGGAACTTTAAGTAAAATCTCAGGATGTGGTGTTCCTTAGTTGTTCTCCAGTGAACCTGAAGTTGTCTGTAAGAGAGAGAGAGAGAAAAAAAGTCAAACAACCGATGTATGAATCTTTATGAAAGATCTTTTAGCTTGTTCTAAGTAGTCCTGCTTCTCCAGCAGCGCATGAGAATTCAGCTCTGGCAATGGAGCCTTGCTGTTTTGTTCCTCTGATAAGAACACGTCTTAGGGTCAAATGGGAGACAAAAACGAAGCAGGGCAGTGACTTGAAAATTCTGCCTCCGCTTTTCTCTCAAAGGCTTGTTTTCATAAGGTTCCAGAGGATTGTTTTCCGTCTGTTTCCATGTGTTGTCTATTTCTGGACATTCTGATGACTAAAGAGAAACTATTCCTCCAAATGACCAATTTATTTCACCAGAAGTAGAAGACTGCCCTAACATATTAGAGTTGGTTTCATTATTTTTAGGAGGAAATTCTTGCTCTTCAAGGAGGAATATGTTTATATAGTTTATTCTTAGTTATCTGTGGTCTAAATAGCATCACAACTCAAAAATAAAAGGGGAACTTCGCAAACTAAACAGACAGTTGCTCCAGTCATGCCTTCAGAATAGGGTCTCAGTGTCACAAAGGTTGACTATGTGGAGAAAACATTCTCTTTAGGTTTGAACGTACATTTTGAAGTTCCTCAATAAATAATTCTTTGCATCTAATTTAATGTTTTTAAAATAACTTGAAAATAATCTCCACAGTTCAAGCAAACAAGATATATGCAGTCTTTCCCTTGAGTTAAGGTTCATCTCATTCTTCAAGATATTTAAAACTTGAGATATTCAAATAATATTCATACCACAAGGCAATGCCTACAGTGCAATGGTGCTAACTCACAATGCATTTACTCCCCCCCAAAAGAAATACTTACAAATGGAGTTCTGACTCCAAATTTGCTATGGAATGTCATGGTAACTTTATTTTTGTGCCCCGTTCTTTGATCAAAGGCATGGCACGTATCAAAAGGTGGACTGTACAGGTGAAGGCTCACAGCAGGTTCTGTGTGGCTGATGTTCTCCACTCGATGTAAGCCAATGGAATCTAAAGAGTATCGAGAAAGGAAGAATGCATGAAGGAAACCAGTGATAGGTCTAGGTAAAATTTTTGTTAATCACTTCAGGTACAAATCAGTTGTGCTACATATGGAATTAATGGAAATCACTTTACATCGAACTTTATTATTTATTTATTATTTTTAGAAATAGGGTCTTGCTATATTGTCCAGGTTGATCTCAAAGTTCTAGGCCCAGTAATCTTTCCACCTTAGCTTTCCTAGCAGCTGGAACTAGAGATTGGAGCCACCTTGCCTGGATAATTTTTTTCTCTTATTATTTTTTGTAGAGACAGAGTCTCACTTTTATTGCCCTCAGTAGGGGGCTGTGGCATCACACAGCTCACCACAACCTCTAACTCCTGGGCTTAGGCGATACTCTTGCCTCAGCCTCCCAAGCAGCTGGGACTACAGGCGCCCACCAAAACGCCTGGCTATTTTTCCGTTTAGCAGTTCAGCTGAGGCTGGTTTTGAAACCGCCACCTTCAGTATATGGAGCCGGTGCCCTACTCGGGTTCCACTGGCACCACTCTTTTTCTCTTATGTTTTAGAGATGAGGTCTTGCTTTGTTGCCCAGACTGATCTCGAACTCCAGGCCTCAAGTGATCCTCCTGCCTCAGTTTCCTGAGTAGCTAGGGTCATAGGTCAGAGCCACTGTGTCCAACTTGAACTTCTGTTAAAAGGCAGCAAATGACATATATGCATTAGCCTGTCCTCCTTCCTGAAAATCTGCCCCAATTACAGTTAAAAAAAAAGATATCAACATACAAAAAAAAAAATTTAAAAAGAGAAAACATTAATGAAAATTTGAAAGTTAGATGGATGGTTTTACATGGATAAAGCTTAATCCTAAGCCATGTGTGGGGAAAGCTAAGAAATAACTTGATTCTCATCTTGAAACTCCAAAGGGTTCAGGAATTGGCAACACCAGGTACTTCTGAAATGATGGTGAAATGGGGTCTAAAAAAATACCAGAGCTGGCTGAAAGCCTATTTAAGTAGAGTGTCAAATCCCTTTTACCAGCTCTTCCTCCCCTTTACCCTCAGTAGGTGTGGTGTCTAGTGAGACTATAACAGATCAACTTAGACTCGTGGACACCTGATGAAAGAAACTGATGAATTAAACAAAACTCTACACACTGAATGCTAAAATCCCTGCATTAGTCACTACCTAGTTGCCAGGATGTTACCAGCAGAAGTGTTTCCTTCAGGCAGGAGATGGGAGGCAGCCTCTCAGAGAATCTGATTGGTTCAAGAAAAAGCCATAAAGATACGGTCACTGGGCGTTCCTCAAGGAAAAGGCTTTGCCAGATTATCGTGGGGTGAAATCCAGTTGATGAGCCCCTCTGACGTGTTCAGAGCTACCCATTAACTTTTTTGTCCTTGGTTTTTATCTTTTCTTTTTTTTTTTTTTTTTGGAGACAGAGTATCCCCTTATCGCCTTCGGTAGAGTGCTGTGGCATCACAGCTCACAGCAACCTCCAGCTCCTAGGCTTAGGTGATTCTCTTGCCTCAGTCTCCTGAGTAGCTGGGACTACAGGTGCCTGCCACAACGCCCAACTATTTTTTTGTTGCAGTTCAGCCCTGGCCGGGTGTGAACCTGCCACCCTCGGTATATAGGTCCGGCGCCCTACCCAGTGAGCCACAGGAGCTGCCCTGTCCTTGGTTTTTAAATTTTAGCACATAGCCAAGGCCACCAGACATTTGAGCAAAGCCTCTAGCACAAAACAGAAGCCAGAGAAAACAGAAAAAAAGAACTTGAAACAGAGACTTCTCCAGGGAAGGCTTAAAAAAAAAATCTATCATTAATGTCCTCAGAGAGATAAAATACCATAAAAGGGACTATAAAATAAACAGAACTTTTATAAATAAAAAAATTGAATAGAAGAGTTCACAGAACAAGTTAAGGAACAGTCAAAGGACAAAAGGACAGAGAAACAATAGAAAAGAAAGAAAAAAATAAATAAATAAAAAATAGTTCAAGGCTTGGCATCTGTAGCAAGGGCGTGGACCACATACACCAGAGCTGGCGGGTATGAATCCAGCCTGGGCCTGCCAAACAATGACAACTACAACCAAAAAATAGCCAGGTGCCTGTAGTCCCAGCTACTTGGGAGGCTGAGGCAAGAGAATCGTTTAAGCCCAGGAGTTGGAGGTTGCTGTGACACCATGGCACTCTACCAAAGGTGACAAAGTGAGACTTTGTTTAAAAAAAAAAAAAAGATTATCTGTCTCATGCTACTTGTTTCTTTTTTTTTTTTTAAGAGAGAGTCCCAGCATGTCACCCTCAGTAGAGTGCCGTGATGTCACAGCTCACGGCAATCTCAAACTCTGGGGCTTAAATGATTCTCTTGCCTCAGCCTCCCAAGTAGGTGGGACTACAAGCACCGGCCACAATGGCTGGCTATTTTTTTGTTGCAGTTGTCATCGTTGTTTACCTGGCCTGGGCTGGGTTCAAACCCTCCAGCCTCGGTACATGTGGTTGGCAGTGCTGTTACCACTGTGCTACGTGTGCCGAGCCAGTCTCATACAAGTTTTAATGAGCTTTTTGAAAAGTTACTGTTTCTTTTAGGAATGCAGAAGTTAATCACTGTCTTGGGAAAATGAATGAATTCTTGATATCTATAAGTCACTGCCCCATAATGTGTTTTGCAGAATTTCACACAAGGACACTTTTAGGTATGGTGTAGGCATTTTAGAAAAATGGGGACTAGCTGGCATTTTTAATCACTTCCAGAACATATATTTTCTAACAAAAGACTCATGTTTCCAACTTGATATCTTTCGGTCAAAGATTCTACTTATGTAAATTCATATTTGATTTTAACTGTCTCCAGTCTTGGCAGGCAAAATGACTTTTCCATGGACACTAATCTGTATACATATGCTTTTAATAAGTGATGCAAAGTCTTAAAAAGCAAAACCCACTGTGTCTAGGCCATTTCCCAAGTATTTTTATTCAGGATTCCATGATCCAGATCTATTGCCTGTGTGTAAGCAGCTAATATTAAGGTTCATGGTTTTTCCCACTTGCCCTTAGAGAAAGGATAAGATGTTACCATTGATGTAGGCACACTGGCTGTCCCTCAAGACTCTTTCAGACTTCTTGATCATCTCATTGGACTTTTTGTCAGGCCAGGCAAATAGCGTCTCCTTTAGATTTCCCTGTAGCATCTTCAGAAAGCAGTGGGAGTCGGTGTGGTCATGGATACTGCTATACATACACAGAATGACAGATGAACTCAGTAGACGGTCTAGTACCCAGACCAATAGGGACGGTCATCCCAGAGCTGACCCCTGCACACTGTCAATAGGACATCTCCCAGGCCAAAATCCATTTTTGCTGGATTTAAAAAATGTCAACAATTTGTAATTCAACAATGTTCAAGGCAAAGTAATAATATTCATGTCAGTTCACATAAAGGGTACTGTTTTAATGCCTAGCCCTACTAAAGAACAGCGTTTTTATAACCTCGTTGTAATATTACTTTGATAACAGAACCATGAAACAACAACGTTTTACCTTCCCCAAAATATAGTTTTTAATAACTCACTTAAGCTAGACCAGAACTTGATTATGAAGTATACTGGTGAAATTTTAGAAAGGATAATCATCTATAATAATGGTACCACACTGAGAAGATCACTTAACATTTAATGTTTTTTTTTCCCAAGGCTTTTTTTCTTTTCTCCTTTGGAGGGTGGAAGAGGCATGCATATACGTGTTACTATTATATTGTATATATAATGTTCACACACTGCAGATTTAGAGTACCCTACCTGTGATTACTTCCCACTACTGGCAGAGGGGTAAAAAGTAAATTGGATTTTAGGAAAGAATTCATTGATGTAATCTTAAATAGCGTGTGTGCATATATATAGATATATATTTTATACACAGTGTCTAGCCCTGGCACCCAATGGCATGATCATAGCTCACTACAGCCTCTAATTCCTGGGCTCACACAATTCTCCCATTTTGGCCTCCAAAAGTGCTGGATAACAGGTGTGCCTAGCTATAAACAGTATTTAAGCACATGAAGTAGTAGTAGCTATAGGGTTGATTAAAATATATGAATCCAGGGCAAGGCCTGTGGCTCAGTGAGTAGGGCGCCAGCCCCATATACTGAGGGTGGTGGGTTTGAACCAGCCCTGGCCAAACTGCAAACAAAAATAAAAATAGCCGGTATTGTGGCAGATGCCCGTAGTCCCAGCTACGCGGGAGGCTGAAGCAAGAGAATTGGCTAAGCCCAAGAGCTAAAGGTTGCAACAAAATGAGACTCTGTCTCTAAAAAAAAAAAAAATATATATATATATATATATATATATATATGTATGTATGTATATGTGTGAATCTGTATACATTTTTAGTATTTCCTATGTTGAATTCTTCTTCTTTTTTTTTTTTTGAGACAGATTCTCACTCTGGGACCTAGCTAGAGTACTATGAGGTCATAGCTCACAGCAACCTCAAACTCTTGGGCTCAAACGATCCCTTTGCCTCAACCTCCTAAGTAGCTGGGACTACAGCTGCCTGGATAGTTTTTCTACTTTTAGTACAGGTGGGGTCTTACTTTTGGCTCTGGCTAGCCTCAACCTCCTGAGCTCAGGTGATCCACCAGCCTCCATCTCCCGGAGTGGTAGGATTATAGGCATGAGCCACTTCCACCAGCACTATGTTGAATTTTATTAATCTATGTATGCCCCATAATAACTTGTTTCCTAAATCCATAGAGCCTAGTCCTACATAGCCCTGACATAATTTGCTTGAAAAAAATACCAGGATCGTATAGCAACAACTGCATTCAACAGGAGTAAAGAAATGCACTCAATAGCTCTAGCTTTCTAAAGCCTAGTATATTTATGTTTCCTTTCTCCCATTTAAAAACAAATCTCTCTGGATTGTTGTTTTACCATTGTCAAAAGGCTGAGAAGAACCTGTTCTTTTAAATAATACTTAGTTGGTGATAAGATGGGCAAATGTACAAACCAAAGCCAAGTTAAGGAACCAAGTTTTAAAGAATTCGTATTAGGTTAGGTTGCCTTCTAGGTTAAAACAAATTATCTAAAATTAACTTAAAATAGATGTTTTCTGAATTTGCGCAATGCTTTTCTAGCTTCCAATCTCCACACTTTGGTTTTTGCTCCCACAATTGTTTATATACCTTAAAGATCAAGTTTAAGCACAATTCCATATAAAGTTTGACTCCATAGAAGACAAAGAATGAGGTGAAGATGGTCACTTAACCACTTTGATTTAGTACTCATTTGGGGGACTGGTTTTAATATGCTTGGTGTATGCCTGAACCTCCTATATAAATTTCCCTGAGCATTTTGTTAGGATTGGGGATATTATGAATAATTACAAAATAAGCAGGTCATGATGGCTCACACCAGCAATTCTAGCACTCTGGGAGGCTGAGGAGGGCGGACTACTTGAGCTCAGGAGTTTGAGACTGGCCTGAGCAAGAGTGAGACCCTAAAAACAGAAAAACTGAGGCAGAAGGATCACTTGAGCCCAGGAATTTGAGGTTGCTGTGAGCTATGATGATGCCATGACACTCTACCTAGGGCATACAAAGTGAGATTGTGTCAAAACAAAGCAAAACAAAATAATAATAATTAGAAAATGAGATCTGTTAGTACCTATAAGACTTGTGGGTAGGCTGGCACTGTACTCTTTATCTGCTAGAAAAGATGCTCTAATAAATATTTATGCAAGAACAGTTGTATTACCTGCCATGTCCTTCACCCCAACATAAAATCATCAGATTAAATTTTCCATTTCCTTGGTCCACAAGATTTCTGGTATACCTAAAAAAGGAAATGTATTCGGAAGTTTGAATGTGATTGCTGAAATAAGCAGTGGCAATAATAAGTGTGTCACAAAGTACCATTCACTCACAAATGTTATTATTTCTACCTCTAAACAACTCTGAATGTGGTTTTCTAATTAGAAATCCAGTGCAAATGAAAAATATTGTTTTTCAGGCCGAGCATGGTGGCTTATGCTTGTAATTCTTACACTCTGGGAGGCCAAGGCAGGTAGATTGCTTCAGCTCACAGGTTTGAGACCAGCCTGAGCCAGAGCGAGACCAAGACCTCGTCTCTAAAAGTAGCTGGGCTTTGTGCTGCTCAGAACCTCGGAGCTCGGGCAATCCACCTGCCTTGGCCTCCAGAGTGCTAGGATTACAGGCTCACTCCTGCCCTGGCATTTCTGTTTTTTGAATCTCTGCATTCATAGAGATAGCTACTTAGTTTTAAAATACTACATAGGAAAGATAACAGAGAAAAAAAAAAGCAACTTCCCTGTTTCTTAGTGTGACAGCCTCAAGCAAATACACAAAGTATTTGCAAAGTACATCATTTATGCTCCAGGCAAGAATGTTGTTGTTTTTTGCCCCTAGGACTTGAGAAACAAGGTTTCATTAAATAGCTGTTCTAGAATACTCTCCAGTTTTACTAAGCACAGAAGGGAACCACATTCAAAAGCACTCACAATGAAAAGTCCTCCACAAATAGGGGTCAGGTTGACCTAAGTACCAGAACAAAAGAGACTACATTAGGGAAGTAAAGAATATTGTAAACCAGTACAATTAGGAGAAATCAGTATTTGGGGAAAACACACACACATACCACCAACAAAAAGTGACAATTAAGTCATTCATTTAGACTGCCTTTTTCAAGAAAGGAGTCTTTACTCCAGTTCTTTTTGTGGTGTTTGCTCCTTGGTCATCGGTTTACTTGTGTCCCTCCTGCCCCTTCTGTCCTGCCCTTTTCTTTCCCTTCCGTCCCCCAGGTTGTTGCACAGCTTGATCCTCCGGACAGTTGCTTACTTAGAGATTTTTAGCTGTCAGTCTTCCATACTTTGGAGCTCCTTATGACCTAGCAAGGAGCTGTGCACATAACTTTAAATTCACAATATACTAGCTTTCGTCTTGCTTCATTGGGGCTTCTTCCAGAAACTTTACTGGCTGGCCCACACTAGAATATATTCTGCCTTGGTTCTTCTGTACGGGCCCTCCCAATGGTGAGAGATCAGAATCTTCCCCAGCACTGTGCACTTAGTCTATGTAAAAATACTATACAATTGATTTCTGCTTTCCCTTCCTCCTCCCTAACTGCCCACTCAGAGAACTATACTCTTTATCTTAGTGAGCTGTGCCTACCAAAAGATCAATCAATGCAATTGGATGCATTTTAAAAGGTTTATGTTTGTCAGTCAAGACAAATTTAAGGCACCTGGAAATACCGCTGTTCTAAAATTTAAGAACTGTTATAGCCCATCCTGCTTAAAAAATTTCATTTGGCTAATAATTTATCTAGCCAGAAAAATACTATTAGGATGTCCTATGTCTAGAGGAAGTTTAGTAGTAGTTTAGAGTGTAGGCTCTGGAATAATCATGCTAATTTGAACCCTAAAGCTCCTAGTTTAGAAGGAAGACCCTGAGCAGGTGATGTAACCTCTTTACTATTCCTCACCCATAAAATAGAGACAAGAATGGTACCTAACCCCTATGTGTAAAGTGACTGGGAACAGTACCTGGCCCATAAGTGCCCTCAGTTACCTGGAGCCAAGGCAGAAAAATTAAAAACTAACTCTCTGGCAGCTTTATTTACAGCTACAGAAGGGCTTTACCATGAACTAAGTTGATAGGAACTAAAGGAATTTCCTAAAGCTACTTGCAAATGAAAATGAATCCTAAACAGGCTTCAGATTTTCTATTTCAAATGCTAAGATACAGTTGAAACTGCCCTTGCCAACCAAACTTTACCAAAATCCTCAGTGTTAAGAGGTGAGTAATAGAAACGGCTCCCAACAAGTACAATTTTTTCCTTACTCTTTTCTTTCAGCTACCAGGCTTTCCCAAACGTCAAGCCAACATGCCATAAGGACTAAATCCTTGGCTGCCCTTTGGAAAAAGCGAAGCTCTCGCCTTTCTGGGAATTTTTACCTCTGGTCTCAGAAGATTGGCAGGGAGATTCGTTTTACTTAAATCACCAAACTGGGGCTGCAAAAAAGCCAGCCACCAGGACATGGCACTCAAACAGGTCTGAGAAGCAGAGGTCACTCCAGACACTCAGAACCACGGATAAGAGAAGTCAGATCGTCTGGGGGCTCATATAGCAGCGGTCATGAGTTTAATGGGCGAACTTCACAATGGAATCGAATGAACCCACACTGGGGAAGGTTAAACTGGTTTGGGAGAGGGGGCAGCAGACATTGTAGCAACGCACTATCCCAAGCTCTACTCTACATGAGTAAAAAGTCTGCTGGAAGGTGCCTGGCTGCGGGTGACCTAAGGCCTGGTGATGGAGGACCGACGTGGGAATCGTGTCCTGCACCATCCCCTCTCTCCGGAGGGCTAATGCAGTTCTGTCCCGGGAGCACCCTCCGCTAGTCCCGCCCGTCGGTTTCTCAAGGTGCCTAGCAGGTCAGAACCCGAGCGCGGGTCTCCCTGCACCTCCGTCTCCGCGGTTGACGATGGCTCCGGAAGGGAGGGCATCGCTCCCGAGGCCGGGGACAGGAGTGGTGGTCTGGAAGTGGACGACTTTGCGGGCGAGAAGAGGACAGAAAGCCTCGCGCGCAGCCTCCCGTTCTGGCGCCAGCTCCAGTCTCCGGCCAGCGGCCAGGCTCAGTAAGAGCCACCTCCCGCCCGCGCTGCGGCCGCACAGCACAAAGCGCGCGGCGCCAGCCCGGTGGCCTGCCAGCACGGGCGAGCGGGCGACGGGAGGGGGCTCGGCGGGCGCAGCGCGGCCGGGGCCCGCCCTCCCCTCACCAGGAGAGTGGGCAACGTTTGGCTCGAAGGGTAGATAGAGCGCGCTCACCTATACTGATCGAACTTGGCGTACACTGCCCACTCGGCCGGGTCGCTCTCGTAGGCTTCCATGACGGCTTGCACCTCCTCTACATTGATTTCATCTCCTGCGAAGAGCTGGTGCAGGATGCGGATCAGATCAGCCAGGGTCCGTGGCTTCAGCACCTCGGTCTGCTCCATCCCGCGCGCGTCTCGCTGCTGGGCTGCGGTGCAGGAGCTGAGCGAGCGCGGAGCTGGGGCGAAGGGGCCTAGCTGCCCGCTAGACAGCCACACGCGCACGCACACCCGGTGTGCTGAAACGCAAGGAAACCTTTGGGAAGAGAACCGGGCACACTCAAATCAGGGCCAAATGTGCGCGGTTTACCCTCCCGGGCCCTTTTTAAGCTCTTGGAGTCGGTGGGAATGTACCAACGGTCTTTGTGGGGTGGAGCGAGGCGGAGAGCCACCAGCAGAAGGCAGCGGAGGCGGGGATAGCGAGCGAGCCTGGCCGGGGAACACCGCCCCGGCTCCCCGGGCGCTCTGAGCCTTCGGGGACCCCATTCTCTCGGGTGTCTCATCGTCGGCGGCGGGCTCCGCGCAGTCTCTCCCCCACCCTGACTGCGCGTGTTGGCCCTTCTCCCCGCGCCCTCTCCGCCACTGTGGTTCGGGACGCTGAGACGTAGACAGGATCAGGAGACGGCTAGAAGGCAGGAGGGGAAAGAGAAGAGAGGATTTTCCTTCCCAAAAGACCTGAGGGGTCATGAGCAGCCTGCCAAGACTGAGGGTGGATTCTAATCCCAGGCTGGGGAGCGACTGTTTTGCCAATTGAAACTGTCCATAATACGCCTCAAGGAAGGTAAAAATAACTCGAAGTTAAAAAATATATTTATATTTTTAGTATAGTGTACTGTAAGTATATGAGGACAAAAATTCAGCTCTCAAGACTAATTAATGAAACAATGGAAGGCTAGGTATTCTAGACTCTTTTTTTTTTTTAAGAGACAAGAGTCTCATTATGTCACCCTCGGTAGAGTGCTGTAGCGTCACAGCTCACAGCAACCTCCAGCTCTTGGGCTTAGCTGATTCTTTTACCTCCGCCTCCCGAGTAGCTGAGACTACAGGCGCCCGCCACAACGCCCGACTATTTTGTTGTTGCAGTTTGGCCGGGGCCAAATCCGCCACCCTCTGTATATGGGGCCGGTGCCCTATCCACTGAGTCACAGTCGACGCCCTCATTGATTCTTAAAATCAAATATTTCCTTAAAAATATCCAGGGCAAAGAACTTGATGCTTTGAAAAGGGGACTTCTTTTGAGGGAGTGGAGGCTCTTAACGCAGTAATTGAAAAGGTTCTGATTGAGTGATGCGAAACTTTCAATCTTGGTGTTGTGCTTGAAGGAGCCTCCTGGTGCATAAACATTTCTATATTGTGTATAGCACCTAGCATGCTTTGGGAACACCACAAATTAAGTATAGTAGGTACCGAGTGCATTATAAATATTCTAACAATGTTGTTAAAAAGGAAAAAAAAGCCCAGTCACCATGGTTCAAACAGGGCTAGAAGTAGAAATCTCTCCAGAAGCCAACCTTCTGGTGTGTTGCTGGGAGGTAATTAACGAAGTATTTTTGGGAAAGAATAACTTGTACACTTTTCATTATTTACTCAAAAATTTTTATTCCTGTCAGTTTCCTGTTGAGTTTCTTACTTTTTAGCTGGTTTAATCTATAAACTTTTTCTGACAATTTTCCATTTGACTCCTCTTAGCCATAGTCACGTTTTTAATTGTATTTCTTGTCTCTCAACTCCCTCCTTTCACCCAATTTCATTGATTATCTCTACATGGACGTCTCCCACAATCCCCTTATTTTATATGCTCAGTGCCATCTCTGACACCTTCAAGTGCTGTGTTTGGCACTCCTTTCAAGAAAGCTCATCTCCAGGAGGTTCTATGTCTGCAATGAGTGAGGCAATACCTCACCACTGCTGCCTCCTCTCTCAGCATCTCTCTTCAGGGCTCTTTCAGCAAATTGCCAAGTTCTATCATCTCCAAATGTTTTCTTCCTATTCTCACTGCCACTCCACTTATTGAAGCCTCTGCTCTATTTTGACTAGAAAGATTATGCACTGGCCTCCTACACAGGATTCAGGGTTTCAGCTGTTTCCATCGCTAGTCAGACCTGCTTGACCAAAAAACCCCCAAGCAGAAAACTGATGTTTCCTGGTCCTGACTTTTCTACACTGTAAGTTTTGTCTGCCTGGCATTAAAAGTTTTCCATGTTTTGGCTCTATACTACCTTTTTTCTAAGCTTTTACTCTTTATTATTCTTTACAAATATATCTTTTGGCCAAATTCAATTATTTCTTGTATTTAACCAAATCTATTCTTTTTTTGTTTGAGACTCTGTCTCACTTTATCACACTCGGTAGAGTGCTGTGATGTCACAGCTCACAGCAACCTCCAGCTCTTGGGCTCAAGCGCTTGTCTTGTCTCAGTTTTTCTATTTTTAGTAGAGAGGTCTGACTCTTGCTCAGGCTGGTCTCAAACTCCTAAGCTTAAGCAATCCACATGCCTTGGCCTCCCAGAGTGCTAGGATTACAGGTGTGAGCTACCACGCCCAGCCACTAGTTTTTCTATTTTATTTATTTTTTTTGAGACAGAGCCTCAAGCTGTCACTCTGGATAGAGTGCTGTAGCATCACAGCTCACAGCAACCTCCAATTCCTGGGCTCAAGTGACTCTCTTGCCTCCGCCTCCCAAGTAGCTGGGACTACAGGTGTCCGCCACAACACCTGGCCATTTCTTGGTTGCAGCCGTCATTGTTGTTTGGCGGGCCCGGGCTGCATTCAAATCCACCAGCTCAGGTGTACGTGGCTGGCACCTTAGCCCATTGAGCCACAGGCGCCGAGCCCCAAATCTATTCTTTTGCTTAAGCCTTTCCTTCTGCCTAAATTCTAGAAGGCCACTTCAACATGTCTAAATCTTATTTGAGGTCCAGTTCTTGCTTTCTTTTCAAATGAGAAATTTTTTCTCCTCCTGAACAAATGAAATAATCAGTTTCGTATAGCACTTACCATTTTCTAGCAAAGATTGTAATTCTTCACGTGGGTTATCTTGACAGTGAGAATCTTTAGGACAGGCTACTCTTACCTGTTGTTTTTACATCCCCAGCAGTTCCTCACACACAGTACTTTGTGCACGTTAGGTACAGACGGCAATACTTCTTCAGTGCATGCATAAAGGATGAATTTAGGAAAAGCACATCGGCTAGAGCAGTGATTTTCCACTGGTGTGTCTTGAGAGGATCTTAGGTATGCAGCCCAAAATTTTAAAGATCATTAATTAAATTATTTTCAAAAGTTCTAAGCAGGGTGGTGCCTGTGGCTCAGTGAGTAGGGCGCCGGCCCCATATACCGAAGGTGGAGGGTTCAAACCTGGCCTCGGCCGAACTGCAAAACAGAAAAATAGCTGGGCGTTGTGGCGGGCACCTGTAGTCCCAGCTACTCGGGAGGCTGAGGCAAGAGAACTGCCTAAGCCCAGGAGTCAGAGGTTGCTGTGAGCTGTGACTCCATTGCACTCTACTGAGGGCGATAAAGTGAGACTCTGTCTCTACAAAAAAAAAAAAAAAAAGTTCAAAGCACAGTATTTTTTCTTACTTTTTTGATCAAAATAATTTAAGTGTGCCTCATAAGTTTAACTATAGGTTCAAGTGTGCCGTGAGATAAAAAAAGGTTGAAAAACATTGGGCTAGAGTAATTCAATGGTAGTATTTCTTTAGAGATCTTGGGGTTCTGAGTTCAAATCCAGCAAAGTTGTTTTTCTCAGGTTTTGTTTTGTTTTTCTGCAAAGGACACCAGAATTCTTCCTCAAAGAGTTGCACAACATACATAACCTCACTACAGAAAGTAGTCATAAAAAAGTATTATCATTACAGGCTCTATTAACATACATGGAATACTGAGATGTAGCGAGGTAGTTCTACTGTACTCTGTATTGCCTAGGGATCTTTTAAGATAGACACTGACATAGAGGTAGATTCACAGAGAAGGGAACTAGATTAGAGGTCTGTTAAGTATTCTATCCATCCATCCAACACATTCTTTTCTTTTGAGACAGAGTATTGCTGTCCAAGTGATCCTCTTGCCTCAGCCTCCTCAGTAGGTGGGACTACATGTGCTTACCACAACACCAAGATATGTTTAGAGACGGGGGTCTCACTCTTGCTCAGGCTGGTCTCCAACTCCTGCGCTCAAGGGATCCACCTGCCTTGGCCTCCCAGAGTGCTAGGATTACAGGTAAAGGTGTGAACCATCGCGCTCAGCTCATCCAATGCATTTTTTAAAAGGCACATACGCTAGGTGCTGTGCACAAAACTCACTGTGCTCAGAGAGCTTACATTCTAATGATATTTGAGTAAAAACTGAAGGATGTTAGCAAGACGTATGTTTAAGGCAAGTTTCCAGGTGAAGGAAACAGTTAAGTGCAAAAGCCTGGGATGGGAGCAAGTTTAATATTTGAGTAACACCACGGATCAACACAAATTGGGGCAGAATGTGGTGAAGTGAAGAATGCAGATTAATCACATAGACCCTTGTGGGCCAATGTAAGGACTTCAGCTTTTTCTGTGAAGTCACTAGAAAATTTTGAGAGCAGATACAGAGAAGTCAATTAGTTTATATATACACACACATGCACATAATATATAATGGTGGCTTTGGCTAGGGTGATACATGCAAAACAGTTAGATTTTTTTTGAGACAGAGTCTCAAGCTGTGGTCCTGGGTAGAGTGCTGTGGTGTCACAGCTCACAGCAACCTCCAACTCTTGGGCTTAAGCGATTTTCTTGCCTAAGCCTCCCAAGTAGCTGGGACTACAGGCGCATGCCACAACACCCTATTTTTTGTTGCAGATGTCATTGTCTAGCTGCCACGTGCTGGGTTCAAACCCACCAGCCTGGGTGTATGTGGCTGGTGCCGTAATCACCGCACTTGGGCACTGAGCCCAGGCTTCTAGAAATCATTGAATAATCATAGTCACCCTATTGCGGTACTGAGCACTAGGTCTTATTCCCTATGTGTGTTTGTATCAATAGGCCAACCTCTCTTTATCCCTCCCTTCTCAGCCTCTGGTAAGTATCATTCTACTATCTCCATGAGTACAATTATTTTAGCTTCCACACAAGTGCTTGTAGCATTTGTCCTGGCTCATTTCACCTAATGTGCTCTCATACCATCTATATTGTTGCAAATGACAGGATTTCACTTTTTAATTTTTTTTGTAAAGACAAGAGTCTCACTTTGAGAGAGCCGTGGCATCACACGGCTCACAGCAACCTCCAACACCTGGGCTGAAGCGATTCTCTTGCCTCAGCCTCCCGAGTAGCTGGGACCACAGGTGCCTGCCACAAAGCCCGGCTATTTTTTTGTTGCACTTTGGCCGGGGCTAGGTTTGAACCTGCCACCCTTGCTATATGTGGCCTGTGCCTTACTGAGCCACAGGCGCCGCCCGACAGGATTTCACTTTTAATGGCTAAATAATATTCCATTGTATGTATGTACCACATTTTCCTTATCTATTCCTTGATGGACACTGAGGTGGATTCTCTATCTTGGTTATCATAAATAGTACTGCAATAAACACTATCTTTTTGATACACCCATTTCCCTTCTCTTGGATATATACTCAGCAGTGCGACTGCTGAATCATGACAATTGTACTTTTAGTTTTTTGTGAAACCTCCATACTGTTCTCATAGTGGCTATGTTAATTCACATTCCAAATCAATAGTGTAGGAAAGTTCCCGTCTTCACATCTTCACTAGCATCCACCATTACCTGTCTTTGGGAAAAAATCATTTAAACTGAAGTGAGCTCTCATTGTAGCTTTGATTTGCATTTCCCCGATTAGTGATGCTGGGCATTTTTTCATGTACCTTTTGGTCATTTGTCTTTTGAGAAAGATCTACTTGGATCTTTTGCCCTTTTTAATTGCTATTGTGTGTCAGTGCCATGGTGTCACCGCTCACAGCAACTTCAAACTCTTAGCCTTTCAAGTAACTGGGACTACAGGCATCCAGCTAGCTTTTTTTTGGTATAGTAGTCATTGTTGTTTGGCAGGCCTGGGCTGAATTGAACCCGCCAGCCCCAGTGTATGTGGCTGGCACTCTAGCCACTGAGCTACAGGTGCCTAGCCTTGAGTTCTTTTTATACATAGGTTATTAATCCCTTCTCAGATGGATAGTTTGCAAATATTTTCTCCCTTCCTGTGGGTTGTATTTTTTTTACTTTGCTGTGCAGCTAATTTTTAGTATGATGTGATTCTATTTGTCCATTTTTTGCTGTTGTTGCCTGTGCCTTTGAGGTCTTAGTCAAGATATCTCTGCCCAGAACGATGTCCTAGAGTGTTTTCCCAGTTTTCTTCTAGCACTTCTAATGCTTCAAGTCTTATATTTAAGTCTTTAATCTATTTTGATTTTTGTATGTGGTGAGAGACAGGAGTCTAGTTTCATTTTTCGACATGGATATCCAGTTTTTCCAGCATCATTTATTGAAGAGATTGTCCTTTCTTCAATGCATGCTCTTGGTACCTTTGTGCAAAGTGAGTTGATATAAAGTGTGGATTTATTTTTGGGCTCTCTGTTCTGTCCACTGATCTATGGGTCTGTTTCTATGCTAATACCATGTTGTTTTGGTTAAATTATAGCTTTGTAGTATATAACCTGAAGTCAGGTATGTGATGGTTCCAGCTTTATTCCTTTTGCTAAGGCTTTTCTGGGTTTCTGGTTCCACATATACTTTAAATATTTTTTCTATTTCTGTGAATAACAACATTGATATTTTGATAGGAATTGCATTGATTCAGGTAATAAAAAAGCTGTCAGGATAGGACAGTGCCTGTGGCTCAAAGAAGTAGGGCGCTGGCCCCATATGCCGGAGGTGGTAGGTTCAAACCCAGCCCGGATCAAAAACTGCAAAAAAACCAAAAAAAGCTGTCAGGATATGCTGATAGGACTAGGTTGGAAGCCAGCAGTCAAGATTCTAAGGAAGGAAGGAAGGAAAGAAGGATGAATAGATGGATGGACCATTTATGAAAGCAAAGATGACTTGGGAAAACTGAGGTGGGAATGGGGGAAAGATATGCTTTGTAGATTAAGATATTAGAAATGGGAACGAATAGTTGGAAAAAGTAGACAGTTCTAAAACAAACAGAGCCATCTCACAATAGATATGGCTTTCTTTGTATCTACTGCTCGAAGTAATCAATGTAAGACTCATGTATATCTTGGGTGGCACCTGTGGCTCAAAGAAGTAGGGCACTGGCCCCATATACGGGAGGTGGTAGGTTCAAACCTGGGCCCGGCCAAAAACTGCAAAAAAAAAAAAAAAGAGATTCACGTATATTTGTTGTGATGACAGAAGGAACTATGGGAATTGATTTGTAAGGATTCTTCTAATTTAAGATCTTAGATTTATGCATAGTGTTTTCTTTCATTAGTATCAAATGCAGAAACATAAAGCTAATACTAGATATTAAATATCCTTACAATATTCTAAAAATGCAATTTCTTCAAAATTTAAGTGCCAACTTACATTTTATTCACCAATAGGATAAGACTTATTTCCCCTCAATGCTGCCAATCCAGAGATTTACATTGTTTTTAACTGTAAATGATAGGTGATAAACAGCATTGTTTTATTTGCATCTTTTATAATTTAGAATTCAAGGCTTTTCATTTTATTGGCCATTTGTATCTTTGTGAATTAAATTTTTACATTTTTTGTCTCTTTCAGTTGGTTTGTCCTTTACCAACTGAAGTGAATTCACATATTAAATACATTAAAAACCCTGTCATGTTGCAAATATTTTCCTTTACCTTCTGCTATATAAAAATTCAAATGATACGATTTCCTGTATTATTTGCTTTTTTAAGCTAAGTCATACTTTGCTAATCACATTTAATTTCTCTCACTTAATATGTTACGTTACTGATTATATATGTGTAATAAAATGTACTAAGTACTAATAAGTGTATGTTGGTACCAAACAAAGCAAAAAAGTCCTATTTTCAGAGAACTTACAAGCATGAAACTGTGCTGGACACATTCCTGTAAGTCAGTATGCAGTAAGTGCTGTTAGTGGTAGTTTGCATAAGTGTTCTTCTGAAAGACAGGGTGTTTCCTTAAATGATTCAGAGATTTTAGGGCCAGGAGTGGTGGCTCATGCATGTAATCTCAGCTTTTTGGGAGCCCAAAGGAGGAAGACTGCTTGAGGCCAGGTCTTTGAGACCAGCCTGACCAACATAGTGAAACCTGGTCTTCACAAAAATACAAAAATTAGCTGGGCATGGAGGTGTGTGCCTGCAGTCCTAGCTACTCAGTAGGCTCAGGCAGGAGGATTACGTGACGCCAGAAGTTTGAAGGTGCAGTGAGCTACGACGACGGTGCTATTGCACTCTAGCCTGGGCAACAGAGCAAGACTCTGTTTACCCTGTAAAATATATCTGAATTAGACCTTGAAGAAGAGTTAGGACTTCAAAGGGTAAAGGTGTTAAGTAAATTGTACAATAGAGGCAGAAAAAAGACACAGATGTGTTCAGGGAATAGTGGACAATCCACCTTGGGGTGAATAATGCTGTAGGGAATATTAATCATAAGACTAAACCTGATGAAATGTTTTCAGGATACTTTTTATTATGTGGTCTTTATGTGGCTTTCACGGTGCCAAGAGCTTACTTAGAATAATATAACCCTTGGAAAGTGAAGCAGAAAGGTAATGCCTAAAAGGTAATTCTCAATTTCATACTGCAACACCCAAGGCTTTCCCTGTTGGTGTTAGCCACAACTAAATTGACTAATATCAAATAATCCGGGGCATATTCTACCTCCTTAGTTTTCTAATCTGATTAGACATTTAAGACATTTCCTTTAGGATTGAAACTTCTAGAACTCACAGATGACAGAAAGTATCCAATCTCACTGTGATGAAACATCATCTTATCCCCTAAATATAAGGAAGTCATTATGAGGTCTTTGGCATAGATACTTTAAAAATAGAAGCAAAATAGCCTAATATCATATGTATTTTGTGTGCTGTGGGTCCTCTTTGCACAGTAAAATATGACATTACTGACATCTAGTTATAAACATGGAAAACTTAAATATAACCTATCAGAAGTTCAGTCCCCTCACCCCAAGTTTAAGTAGACTTAAGAGCCTTGACTAGATGCCTGCAAAAATATTTATGATTCAATTATGTTTTAAGTTCTAGTTATCCAACAACTTATGGCATCCAGGATTACAAATAAATGTTAAAAATTTAGTACAGAATGATTATTTCTTTGGGTAAGGATGAAGGGAATAAAGGATGCAAATATGGTTTGAAAAAGTATAAAGTCCTATATAATCATGAAAGTTATTAGGGAAGAAAATAACACATATTTAGCTAAATCTCAGTATTAATAAGCAAGTTATTTTGATAACGAAATAGTTAAACTGATGCTACCAATTCAAACTCGAGAATTTCTGAGATAGTTAATAGTCTGTTATCTGAAACCTCAGTAGCAAACATAACACAAATTTAATATATTTTTGCTATTTGTGAAATATATATGCATGTAAATGTATCACTTCTTCCAGTAAACTGTAAATGAACAAAACTGAAGAACAGACTTTTTTCATATCCAACTTAATCAACTGAAAAATAGCATGCTTTGCAGCCTTCAATATATATACACAAATTTCTTCCCTAATCTTAAAATTTTACACAATTCAATTTGTATTATTCTAGTGCCAACTATTAGCTCTATTAATTACACAGGGACATCAGTATGAGGGGACTCAAAAATTCACATTTGGGCAAAAAATGAGAACGATGACTTCATTACTGCGAGGTTCACTGTTACTCAGCATCCCTAAATGCTAGCATGTGGCAGATCACTAGCCATAAGGTGAATTCGGGGATTTAAGGAACATAATCACAGCTTGAGTCTGTCCATAAAGTCAGACATTCCCACCATTACCTTTCTAGTACATGTCTACTAGAGATTACATTCAACTGATTGGAAAATTTAAAAAATAATGGCATTATAAATACAATAGAGAATGAAGAAAAAAAGTTAAATCTCACTTTAAGCATTTACCAATCTAACAGCACTAGTGAAAATGGTACTCTTTCAGTCACAGCAAGAAATATGCATAAAAGCTAGGGCTATTTTTCAATTACTGAGGGCTTCGAAGTTGGAAAATGCATTATGAAATAAGATGCTGCCATGTTAACTCAATGAGTCCTTTTGACACCATATAAGTAACTGACAGAGTAACACCACATTTATGTGACTGGAACTCAAAATTCATGAATTGAAAGAACTAAAAAGAGCTAGATATGATTCAACTGTGCAGAATTTATGAAATTCTGTTTCCCAATAGAATAGTTAAAACTATGCATATTCTCTAAGACAGTCTTTAGGTTTGTCCAGTATGCTTGCTCTCCTGGCTAGGCAGCAGCAAGGAAAGCCTTTTTCCCTACTATTGCTTAGCAAGGATATAAAACCAAACTGCCAAATCCTTTCTGCCAGCTGGGCTGCCCTCTGCTGGATTATTTAAGGTATTCAGCCAGCAGGCCAATGCAATTTTACAAGCAGCCATAACGTGAATTTCCCATATTTCCAATAAACTGAAGTTCCCTTAATAAATTAAAAAAAAAAAAAAAAAAAGGGAAAGAACCCTGTGGCAAATTAAATTTTACTGCTGGAGAAAAAAATCAGTTAAGTGCTAATTATATACAACAATTTCACTAATTTTGAGAACCAGCAATGAAGAAGTTTACTGTTTTGGTCTCCTTTTCAACCTTGGAGGCAGATCTGCAGCAATAACAATAGTAACATGTAGGAGCAACAGATATATTCTAAAGTCAAACTTTTATCATTTGTGTATTGACACAAATCACATTTTTCTGAGTTCATTCGTGCGGTGAATGTTCTCTTACTTATAAACACGGGTCACAGCAGACACACACTGAAGAGATCTTATCTGTTAAGTCTCTTTCCACAAGTATCAACTTTTCAGAGCTGTCTCCTCTGTGAAAATTCATTGTAAGTAGTAAACTATCTTTCTCATGGTTCATCCCCAAGCCTGAGATTTGCAGTAGTGTAGGACCAGTTTACCATCACTGCCAAAACACTACAAAAAAAACAAACAAACAAGAAGTTAACAATTTTGTTATCTTTAGATGAAACTAAGAATAAATAAGTCATATGTATCATAAACTTTTATATATATATCAGTTACTTCTATGATAGGCAGGCTATTTAAGATCCAGTTTCTATTATATCAGATACATATCAATAATAATAAATGTTTAATAAAACTGTCCTTTAAGCCTCATAGGCATGGTTGGGTAGTCGTGTCCCTTTCCCTACATCTCCAACCACAATATATGTAATTTCAGCTGTTTTCTAGAACTGGCATTAGCCTGTATACTCAGATTATTTCCATGAAACTGCCAAGAATGTTGAATAAAGTTGAGCTTACAGTTTCTTCACTTTCCTGGAGCCAGATCTGGATTACAAGTTATATGAACAATGTATCATGTAGAGGCTTGGCGCTAGTAGCACAGTAGTTATGGCGCTGGCCACATGCACCGAGGCTGGGCCAGCTAAACAATGACAAATGCAACAACAACCAAAAAAACCAACCGGGCACTGTGGTGGGTGCCTGTAGTCCCAGCTACTTGGGAGGCTGAGGCAAGAGAATCGTTTAAGCCCAAGACTTAGAGGTTGCTGTGAACTGTGATACCACAGCACTCTACTGAGGGCGACATAGTGAGACTGTCTCAAAAACAAAAACAACCAAACAAAATGTGTATAATATATATGTAGCATGTAGAATAAACAAGATACAAATGAGGGTAATCTTGCTTTCTGAGAGTACAAACAAAAGATTACCTTGAAGAATAATTTATTCCTTGATTCTTCAATCACTACAGTTAGGATCCTACTAGGTTCAAGGTGTTAGAGATGTAACGGAGAACAAGAAAGTCATTTCTTCTTTCCAAAATAGACAAGAATGCCATGCTACTTCTTAAAATAGAGATGTGAATTAATCATCATACTGTATCAGTGTATGTATTATACAGATGTGCATACTCCATTAAGGAAAGAAAAAGCATCAACTTCTTACCTCATAGAGGGTTCCAACTTCCTGGTCTGGGGAAGGAGCAAAGGACTGATTCACATAAATAAACTACAAGAAAGGGGAAAAAAAAGAAGATTCATTTTTAATAGTATACTGATTAACCTGCATTTTTCTGGGTTCCCAACAGCTAGCTATTTAAAATTCTTTGTTTTCAGAATTAAAGAAAGCTTCCTTAAAAGCCCTCTATTTTTCATGAAATAGCTGACTAAATACAACTTTATGAAGATCGTATCTTTCTTCCAGACGAATAAAGTAACAGAATTAATGTTCTTAGTGGTCTCTAACATTTTAAAACTACGACACTTTAAAATATTTCTTATAAATAGCTATTGACAAAAGGCTATTCAAGAAATATTATCATAAAATTGTCTCACCAATAAATACAGTATTTCTCCTAACAAAATTTCACACAGAGAAAAACCAATAAATCTAATAGTTAAGATACTCTATTCATTTTTGTTGGGTATATGTATGACACACAGAGTTTTCTTTTTGGTCTTAACCACCTTAAAAAACATCCAAAGGTACTGAACTTCAGGCTGGGTTCCACTAAAGTCACCTGCAGATAGATGAAGCAGAAAAAAATATATCATAATTGAAACCTCATGTGCTAAGAACTTTGTTCTTTAAAGGAGTCACTGTTCAATGTTTCAGTTTAGTCTACTTTTACTAAAATATTTCTAGTACCTAAAAAAAATACCTGAAGATACTGAAACAAGAGATCACAACGTCAAAGTGCCTTTTTTTTTTTGAGACAGGGTCTCAAGCTGTCACTCTGGACAGAGTGCTGTGGCATCACAGCTCACAGCAACCTCCAACTCCTGCGCTCAAGCGAGTCTCCTGCCTCCGCCTCCCAAGCAGTTGGGACTACAGGTGCCCACCACAACGCCCGGCCATTTTTTGGTTGCAGCCATCATTGCTGTTTGGCGGCCCGGGCTGGATTCGAACCTGCCAGCTCAGGTGTATGTTGCTGGCACCTTAGCCGCTTGAGCCACAGGAGCTGAGCCTCAAAGTGCCTTTTTATAAGTTTCTTTTTGGAAAACAAGACATATGTAGGTAACAAACATAACATATTCAATTTCTTTTTATGTCTATAATTAATTACTGAGACTAAATATTCTAGACCTAACAGTATTTTTAAAAAACACTTTCAGAACAGTTGGCTAGATACTACTTTGGTCATCTACTATAACAGGTATAAATATTGCTAACATTTCTCCCTTAGGCAAAATAGTGTGGTAATTAAGTTCACAGGTTTTACTGAGAAGGATCTCAGTTTAAATTCTGCCTCTACATATAACATTTTTTCATCCTGTTTCCTTATATTCAAGATTTGGAAAATAACAGTATCTATACCTTTTGAGTTTGCTTGGAATGATAAAATGAAATAATATATACTAAGTATTAGTGTCTGGTATATGTACTTAATACACATTATTAAATTATTTAAAAATAGTTCATGCTTAAGTATCAATTCATGACTAAGGCTAATTATAGTTCTAACATAAAAAATTTCAGAAATATGCCCAGTGTGGTTGTTTGCACCTAGACAATCCCAGCTACTTGGGAGGCTGAAGTGGGAGGGCTGATTAAGCCTATGAGTTCAGGATCAGCTGGGGCAATATACTGAGACAACTCAAAAATAAAAATTATTGTTAAAAAAAGTTCAGAAATAAGACAGAAAGCATGTGCATCTTACCATGAATTCCCCATTATATAAATATAATTTGTGTATAGTTCCTGGGAATTTAACCATGAGTGAACACTGATTTTACTCTTTTGGTACAGTACAAATTAGAGGAAGGGCTCCCAATGAGGTTTTTTTTTTAGAGACAGAGTTTCACTTTGTCGCCCTTGGTAGAGTGCCATGCTGTCACAGCTCACAGCAACCTCCTGCTCTTGGGCGTAGGCAATTCTCTTGCCTCAGTCTCCCGAACAGCTGGGACTACAGGTGCCCACCATAACACCCCGCTATTTTTTTGTTGCAGTTTGGCCGGGGCCAGGTTTCAACTCACCACCCTCGGTATATGGGGCCAGCACCCTACTCACTGAGCCACAGGGGCCACCCTCCCAATTAGTTTTTTCAGCAAAAATTCATGAGCATCTATGATGTACTGAAAACTATACAAAGTATGGAATTATGAATAGTAGTACGATCTCTCCCCTTAAAGAGCTTATGAACTATTGGAGAAGCAAACACATAAAAGTAGGAAAAAATACACATGAGAAACGTGTACCTAATGAGGTATGCAGCAGACAGAAAAGTGGCATTTGCCTAGCCTACCAGCAGGGTGAGGAAAGGCTTCCTGGAAGAGATACCAGAGGAATGAAAAGAATCAATCAGCTGAAGAAAGTAGTAATTAGAACTTTGTAGGCAAAGGAGACAACCTAAGATAGTGTGAATGTCCACGTGGACAGCAGAACAGGTGGAGAAAAGGATTCAATGTGATTCTGTGACAGGAGTTCACAACTGAGGTAACTATAGTTAAAAACAGAGGAATTCAACTAGTTTATTTATTTATTTACTTTGAGACAGAATCTATGTTGTCCTTGGTAGAGTGCCGTGGCATCACAACTCACAGCAACCTCCAATTCTTGGGCTTAAGCGATTCTCTTGCCTTAGCCTCCCAAGTAGCTGGAACTATAGGTGCCTACCACAACACCCAGCTATTTTTTGTTGAAGTTGTCATTGTTGTTTAGCAGGCCCCGGCAGAGTTAGAACCCACCACCCTCATTGTATGTGGCTGACCACTGTGCTACGGGTGCAAAACTAGTTTAAAAGAGATACAGCTGAAAGTGTGTTTGCATTCCATAAAGCTCTGTGTAAATAACAGGTCATCACCACCAATCGTGCTGAAACTAGAAAGAGCTTATATTATAATTTGTTATTTTTAAAGTAGATGTAGTCACCTTGGGTTTATGAAAGTAAAATTTCCATGGGCCGCACCTGTGGCTCAGTGAGTAGGGCGCCAGCCCCATATACTGAGGGTGGCAGTTTAGAACCCGGCCCTGGTCAAACTGCAATGAAAACTGGCTGGGCGTGTGGTGGGCACCTGTAATCCCAGCTACTTGAGAGGCTGAGGAAAGAGAATCGCCTAAGCCCAAGAGTTGGAGGTTGCTGTGAGTTGTGATGCCACAGCACTCTACTGAGGGCAACAAAGCAAAACTATGTCTCAAAAAAAAAAAAAAAAAGTAAAATTTCCAAAAATCCAAGACCTTGGGCAGGTAAAAGTAGTTTTCCTGAATAATGATTCAGTTTTTTTTTTTGCAGAGTGTCACTATGTTGCCCTCAGTAGAGTGCAGTGGCTTCACAGTTCATAGCAACCTCAAACTCTTGGCCCTAAGTGATTCTCTTGCTTTAGCTTCCCAAGTAGGTGGGACTACAGGCACCAGCCCCAACAACGGAGATATTTTGTTTGTTTGTTGTTTTTGTCATTGTTATTTAGCAGGCCCAACCTGTTTCAAACCCACCACTCCCAGTTCTAACACCCCCCCCACCCCCACCCCCGCATGTGGCCAGTGCCCTAACCTCTGAGCAAGGGGCACTGAGCCTCAGGTGTTAAATTACTTGTCTTTTAATTGACGTCTCTACTTATTTTGGTTGTCATAACGCTCTTTGTCTAGTGGATTCTCCAGGAAAGGTTCATGGGAATAGTATTCCCTAAGTTCTTGCACATTGCTAATAGTCTGTGCTCTATTAAGTTAGTTTTGCAGGACATAAAACCCTTACCTCACACTTTCTCCCCCGGCATATCTTTTCTGTCAAAGTTTGATGATAGTGTAATTTTCTTATAAATCATGCCTCTTATGTCTCCCCAGGTTTCCAAAGGACATATGTCTTTTTCATATGTATATTATAAGAATGAATCTTGATATTCTTTATTCTAGGTTGATACTTGCAGGTACTTGGTGTATTTTTTCAACATAAAATTTCCAATTTCATTTTATCTTACAAAATTTCCTGGCATTGGCGGAGCCTATGGTTCAGTGAGTAGGGCACCGGCCCCAGCCAAACTGCAACAAAAAATAGCCAGGCATTGTGGGGGGCGCCTGTAGTCCCAGCTACTTGGGAGACTGAGGCAAGAGAATTGCCTAAGTCCAAGAGCTGGAGGTTGCTGTGAGCTATGACGCCATAGCACTCTACCAAGGGTGACAAAGTAAGACTGTCTCAAAAGAAACAAAACGTTTCCTTGCATTATAGTTTGAGTACTTTTTCTGTTCCTTTGATTTGGTATTCTTCTTCACATATTCACTCTTTGTTCATACCAAATATGTAATTTTTCCTTGACTTTTTTTACCTTTCATTTTTTAAAATTAAAAAATTGTTTGCCTTCTATTTTTCAAGACAATATTTGCTGTTTATTTGTTCTTATGTTCCTTTTATTAAGCATCCATTTCTAAAATAATTTTTACTTTTTTTCCCTCAGCTGTCACTTCATTTCTAAGTCTTACTAATGTTGATTTATGTTGTTCTTTTATGTCTTATCCCATTTTCTTAGTATCTTTCAGCTTGTTTTGAAATTTGAAGTTACAGTTTTTAATTGGTCTTGTAGGTACATTTTTCTGGCATGATTTCATCAACTTTAGGGATATTGTTAGGCTTTACCTTTTTTCTTGTAACATGTACAGGATTTGACCTTAATACTTCTGTTGCTCCTCCTCCCCCCCCTCCCGCTTTTTGAGACAGAGTTCCATTATGTTGTCCTGGGTAGAGTGCTGTGGTGCCACAACTCACAGCAACCTCCAACTCTTGGGCTTAAGCAATTCTTTTGCCTCACTCTCCCAAGCAGCTGTGACTCCAGGTGCCCACCACAACACTGGCTATTTTTTTGTTGCAATTGTCTTTGTTTTAGCTGACAGCCTCAGTGCATGTGGCTGGAGCCATAACCACTGTGTTACGGGTGCTGAGCCCACTGGGCACTTTTATGTGAAATTAGTTTTCTTAAACTTCTAGAATGCGGTGGGTAGTTTTTTCCAACTTCAAAGAGCTCCCTGTTCTGTTGTTTTTTATGTATTGTGTTCAAAAATATAAAGGCCTGCTTCCTGGGCTTTCCAAGTTCTATTCCCCTTCACTTTGATCTGGTCCTTTTCTTTCCTTTCTCACGTCTCTGCCCAGCTCAATTTTCATTTCATTTCCCATAATTTTTCCTTAGTATGAGGTCCTGTCCTGGAAGGGAGTCATACTAGGTGATTTTTAGAGCTTGAGTTTGTCAGTACTTCTTAGTGCAGAAATATTTAATCACATGCTACAGCAGAGGGCAAACTCCCCCTCGGTTTCAGCTTGTATCTCAAATTTGCTCACTGTGCTTTCAAGAGGGCCTGTCAGCTATTTTGAGGTTCTCCTTTTCTCAGTGTTGTCAGATGCTAACCCTGTTGGTTGCTGTTTTCTCCACTACCGTTGCTTCCTGTGGCTGTTGGCGGTTTGTCCCCACCAATGTGTTTTGGGTTCATGAGGATATCTTGTCACCTTGTTTTGTGATAAATACTAATCATAGGTTTTTAGTTTGCTATTTAATTGACTTATTTTTCTTCTGGAAAATGAGAGATTCCACTTTGTCTTCAGACACCACTGCTATCTTCCCAGAATTTCTAACATTTTTTCCCCTTAACATCCATTTTGCTAGACACCAGCCAAGATTGAGACTGCTTGATAAAAGTCAGAAAACATAAATTCCAGTTTATGATTCTTATGTTTATCACTTAAATAGAAAAGGATAATCAAATTAACTATAGAAGCTTTAATTTAACTCACATGAAATTGTTCTTATAGGTTAAAATGGTGACTGATGGCAATTTTACATGGTAAAAGCAAATATACCTGATATTAAGTCCTTTCAGATTACTGAAAATAGGCCATACAAAATTTCAAGCTTCTAACAGTAACATTGGACATATTAGTGTTATTATTTCATCTTTTCTACTATTTTTGTCTACTGTTGCTACTTCTAAAGGTTTTTCTTCTTTATTTCTAAAACTAATGTTTTAAATTACTTGGTACTACTGTTTTCTAACCTTACCAACTCATGTTGCATCTTTAGTAGCGATAACAGCCTCTGCTCATTTCTATCAAGTGTATGTTCTCATTCCTGACTTTTCCATTTAGACTTGAACTCTAGGCAACATCCTCTGCTTTCTGAATGTTTAGCAATCATATGCATGCAGATAACACTAAAGTCTATTGTCTATCTTTGACATTCCCTCTTACATTAAATTCTATATGACATTCTTGGCTCAGCGCCAATGGTTAAACGGGCTAAGGCACTAGCCATGTACACCTGAGCTGGTAGGTTTGAATCCAGCCCGGGCCCACCAAACAACAATGACAGCTACGACCAAAAATAGCCGACCAAAAATAGCCAGGCGTTGTGGCGGGCGCCTATAGTCCCAGCTACTTGGGAGGCAGAGGCAGGAGACTCGCTTGAGCCCAGGAATTGGAGGTTGCTGTGAGCTATGATGCCACAGCACTCTATCCAGGGTGACAGCGTGAGGCTCTGTCTCAAAAAAAAAAAAAAATTCTGTATGACATTCTTATCAATTATTTTTAATACTTTTCCTAAACAACTTTCCTTGGAGGGATCCCTGGCTTTATGCCACTCTTGCCTCAAAGAACTTCTAGTGATTAATCTCTCTTGCATTTGCTTTTTAAACAATATCCTTTTTATTGGAGCAACTCACAGCCAAATTCTTTTTTTTTTTTTTCCAAATTTTTAAATAAGTCAGTTGTTTGCTCCTTACTAAGAGAAGTTGAATAGGCACCACTTTGATTAGCTGACTCATCTTACCTGTTTTCACTCCTGTGCTCACTAGTGAATATATCACCCCCCCATGCTCACACATACAAATGCCTAATTTATACTTCAAAGACAGTAATTCTTCAATTACCTACCAACTCATATGCTGAGTTAATGACAACCAAGAATGTGATCTATTTGTAGATAATGGTATCTGATACTTTTGTAGTGGAGATATCAAATTCAAAATCAGTGGAATTTAAAGTATTAATCCTACTACACCAACCATCATGAAGCGCTTACTAACATATACTGCAACATGAAATAAGTATAGCTCTTAGTTCTTTCATGATATAGATGTGTGGCAAAGATTCACTACTTAAGAAAAAAAGGGAAAAAAAGCAATGCTGGTAACAAAACAAACTTAAAAAAAACTTCTGTGCTAAGGTACAGATAAATGTAATGGTCTATGATAGATTTTTCTGCATGGGTATTCAACGACTTTCTAAGGAAATCTGCTAATACAGTGGGTTAAAAAATAAAAAAAAAAGGGTTCACATTGTAAAGCAAATCTAAAACTCCTTTCATTTCAGGATTCCCCAGAGAATCTTTTCATATATTTTACCAATAAAAAAATAAAGAGCATAACAAAAAAGTAACATCTTTGGCCCCACATATATTTCTATAAACAACAGTTATTTGCTACTGCATAAGAACTACTGCAAATTTCCATAGGAAAATGATTGCCATTGGTTTCATACCAACTGTTCTGAGGCCACAAGTTTAAGGAATTTTTTGATGAAGTCAATGAGTCCTTGGATGGTACGGGTTCGCTCCACAGCCCACTTCTTTGTTTTCATAATAGGGGTGTCTCCCACAGCCTTTAGTAGAATATCAACTGTAAAAGAAAAATAAATTACTGACAACTACATGGAAACATCTAAGGAGAATGCAATATAAAAGACTTTAGAAAACCTTTATTTTTAATCTACATATATTTCATGTACTTATGATACTGAGGATATGCCAAAGATATAAAAATTGTAAGAGTCTTTTTCATCATTTCTTTTTCTTGATTCTACGAAGTTCTTCTCATGGACAAAATCCATGGGGATGTGTTTTAACCTAATAAGCAGTTCCAAAGAGAATACAAATAATCAATAAAGATACGAAGAAAACTGCATAGTAAAATAACGTGATAGCCTTTTTCACTGACCAAATGAGAAACAGCAGAATAATTGTATAGATTATATTGCTGCTGAGAATATCAATAAAGCATTATATCCTTCCTGGAAAGCAATACGTTAATACAGATCCCCATACTTAAAGATACACTCTGATTCAATAAAACTTTTAGGAATTTAGTCTAATATGAGCTGTGTAAAGATTTAATTAGAATGATTTCACTTCCATTTAGGTTTTTTTTTTATTTTTATAGAAAAAAATCAGTAAACCCAAATATCTAACAAGGATATTAAACTCTAAGATAGTATGTAGTGAAGAGTACATACTCGAAATTGCCTTAAATCCTGGCTCTGACATTTGCTAGGTATATACATATATACGCAACAGAACCTCTTTAGCTCACCACTTCAAGTTGACCTCATTTTCACAGAGCAGATATGCATCACATGTCAATAGAGCTGTGGGACCTCTGTAAGGTGACCACCCAACGGACTGCAACAAACTAGTCAACATAAAGAACTAAGTCTACTGTACTGATACGTGTATATGGTGCTTACGAAAATTAGGTCAACTAAAGGAGGTGGTCAATGTAGGGAGGTGGTCAATTATAGAGGTTCTACTGTATAAATATTTCTAAATAAGCTTTTTAATCTCCCCATGCTACACTTTCTCCATTTGTAAAATGGGGATGATAGCACCTACGTGTTAGGGTTGTTGAGACAATTAAATGAATAAATGCTTAAAACAGTATCTTGCACATAACTCATAATTCTTAAAACTTAATATTAAGCAGCCATTAAAGAAATACATTACAAAATGGTATTTAACAGTGATTAAAACCATCAACAAAAGGATATTTGCCTAAATATAAAAGTATATGTATCAAAATGTTATTTCTCAGTAGTAACGTTAGAGGGAATTATTTGGTTTTACTTATGCTTCTAGTAACTATCAAATTTTCTTTTCTTTTTTTTTTTTTGAGACAGAGCCTCAAGCTGTCACCCTGGATAGAGTGCTGTAGCATCACAGCTCACAGCAACCTCCAATTCCTGGGCTTAAGAGAGTCTCTTGCCTCCGCCTCCCAAGTAGCTGGGACTAAAGGCGCCCACCACAATGCCTGGCCATTTTTCGGTTGCAGCCGTCATTGTTGTTTGGCGGGCCAGGCTGGATTCGGACCCGCCAGCTTAGGTGTACATGGCTGCCGCCCTAGCCCGTTGAGCCATAGGTGCCGAGCCGACTATCAAATTTTCAATAAAAGTAAAACAGTAAGTTATTAACAATACAATAACCAGGGGCCAAAGAGTTTCAGAAGGAAAGCATAGGTTTCAGTGATCCAAAATACAGATTATGCAAGCCCAAAGACTGCGCATCTGCCTCTTCACATTGTTTCAAAATATTAAGGGTGTCTTTAAGTAATTTTGTTTAAAAAAAACACACAACTATGATCAAAAGCAAAAACACTGAAAACTAAATTGTATACTGCTGCCCCCTTAAGTTTCTTCTATTACATCCTTCTTGCCCCATCGTCTGGGTATTAAAAAGTTGGGACTCCATGGCTCAGTGCCAGTGGCTCAACGGGCTAAGGCGCCAGCCACGTACACCTGAGCTGGCGGGTTCGAATCCAGCCCAGGCCCGCCAAACAACAATGACGGCTGCAACCAAAAAATGCCCAGGTGCTGTGGC
Source organism: Perodicticus potto (assembly GCA_963574655.1). Taxonomy (NCBI): domain Eukaryota; kingdom Metazoa; phylum Chordata; class Mammalia; order Primates; family Lorisidae; genus Perodicticus; species Perodicticus potto. Next base: position 2,981 of record CAUYRH010086682.1, on the reverse strand, counting down.
GGGCACCTGTAGTCCCAGCTACTTGGGAGGCAGAGGCAGGTAACTCACTTGAGCCTAGGAGTTGGAGGTTGCTGTGAGCTGTGATCCACGGAACTCTATCCAGGATGACAGCTTGAGGCTCTGTCTCAAAAAAACAAACAAACAAAAAAAAAACCTGGGACTCCACAGGGTCAGAGATCTATTTATTCACATTAACTCCTAAAATGAAGGCACCTAAACCACGTGTTGCACAGTTTATCTCCATGCTAAATAACTACTTGATTACCCTAGCTAGACTACCCTTTATTTTAGGAATTGAAGTGAATCTGGAAATAACAGAGATTTTGGCTAGCTTTTGACATCTCTCTTCCCTGCTCCCTCAACCCTTACGGGATATGATTAATTCAGTTAATGCAATTAGGCATTTTCAGAAAGGAAGAAATATTATGAGATAAACTACTAAAGGAAGAAGAAAGGGAGGGCAAGAAGTGTGAACAGGAAAAGTATTTTAATTATAGCTGCACTCTCTTTTTAAGTTCTAAAGGCAATCTGCTTGTAGTTCTGAACTTTGGTTACACATTAGAATCAACTAGGGGAATACTTAAAATACAAGTGTCCACACAAAGCAAAACTGTTCTGAAGTAGGGCATTGGCACTAATATGTTCAATAGCTCCCCCAGGTGAACAAATGTGGCCCCAGTGCCAAAATTTTGGCCTGTTTCAACAAATTTAAGTTTCTCTCATCAGACTGCCTTCATTTTTTTTTTTTTTTTTTTTGAGACAGAGTCTCACTATGTGGCCCTGGGAAGAGTGCTCTTGTCATCACAGTTCACAGCAACCTCCAACTCTTGAGCTTAAGTGATTCTCTTGCCTCAGCCTCCCAAGTAGCTGGGACTACAGGCACCCAGCTATTTTTTGTTGCAGTTGTCATTGTTTAGCTGGCCCTGGCTGGGTTCGAAACTGAGGGCCTCAGTGTATGTGACTGGTGCCCAGCCAAGATGCCCTGGTTTTTATGAGGGCAATTTCAGGTTAGAAAATCAATAGCCTGACACTGAATTTTATATTGGGGAGGTGAACTCAAATGTTAACAGTAGCCAGAAAATCAAAAAATGATTTTAAATGACAGCTCAAGCGCAAAAAATATTGTGCAAAGAAAACATGCCCTAAGACAATGTATGGGTTGTAAGCCACTGCTTTTTTTGACTTGTTTTACACAGCTATTGTCAGGGTCAAAAATAAGCTTTTGACTAAGACTGCTGGAACTTAAAACAGCAAACCCTTTGAAAGTCTGCTTCTGCTTATGATAAATTGGGGAAAAAAAATGAAAAAAAAATTTTGGGGAAAAGTGTGGGATTCGTTTTAAGACAGATTCTAGTGACTACTATAGAAATAATCATAGCGCATTGAATGGAAATGACAGTAATTCTCCTCAAACATAATTGCAGTCCTATTTAAAGGGGGTGGAACTTGGGGGTAGTCCTAGGAGAGAAATCCTCCCCAGCAGCAGAAACTAAAGCTCGATGAAAAGGCCCAGAGATTACTGGGATTTTAATATTCTGGATTCATAACCTCCTCTTCGAATAGATGTTTGTTTCACGAAAAGGCAACTCTCAACCTTACATGGTGTGCTTCAGAATAATTAACTTTAGGAATTCCTTTATCTTACAATGGCACACTAATTCTCCAGCAATAAGGGCTTGCAGACAAGCTAGTTCAAGCAATGAAATAACTTCCTTACGAGGATTCCAAAATGTTTTTTTCTTAAGGCAATGCCTATGCCTTCGGTTTTTCCTTAGCGTTCTTCACATTTGTTAAGATTTCAGTTTTTGGTTTAAGGGGTAAATCGCACTCAGTGGGGTTGGCGAAGCGAACTAGTCGGAAGGCGTGAATTCTAACCCACCTTGCCTTACCACCTTAAATCATTATTAGAATAATTACCACCTGTGTTTAATATAAGGCACTACCGAGATCCCACTCAGTTCCCCCTTTCGGAGCTAGCAGTCTGGCCAACTGAAAGGAAAATTAAAATCCAGTGTGAAAAGCGTGTGGCATCCAAACGTCGGGTACGGTATCTACAGGGCATCTAATTAAGCCAGAAATGACTTTTTGAGAGGAACTCAAAGAGGTGGAAAATCGAAAAGTGCGCTTCCTCTTTTCTAAGGACTGGTCAAATGGCACCTCTGGGACGGACCCTTCTCAATTTTGCTTCTTTCCTGGCCACCACCCCTCGTCGATGCAATCCGAACATCCCGCCTCTCTGCCCAGAAACTGCTCTCAAAATTACTTTTTTTCTTGGTATCGCCAGCAGGTTCCTCTGTCCCCGGGGAGACTGCAGCGGAAGAAGGAGTATCTGGAGTGGCTGTTTCTGGGGAAACCTCCGTAAGTCCTTCCCCTCCAGCGGCAGTTGAAGGAGGTAGCTGCAGCACCGAGTCCTGCTCGTCCGCCATCTTGCTCTCTAGGAAGCGGGAGCGGAAGTCGCGGCTGAGCGCGTGTAGTGGGTGGGCTTTGAGCCCGGGAGCGTCGCAAAGGAGGCGCCGAAGTAGGGAACAGAACTCAACAGTGGAAGTTGGGGTTTCTTGCTAGTCCTCCATGCAGAACCTGTTTCAGACCTCTGACAGTTGATACAACGCTGAATGTTTTCCTTCAGCAAAAACCTCGGAAAACGGGCCAAGAGCAACGTCATCGTACTCCACCACGGGCTCAGACACCCCTCGGAAAAATAAGCTCGGACCTACAAACGTTTCCGCTTCCCTCCGTCCCTGCCCCGCCCAGGCCCCGCCCCTCACAGGCCCCGCCCAGCCGCTCTGGAGCGCGCTCGCGCGCGTGCGGGAGGGGGCGGGTGGGGAAGGATCGCCGGCTAGATCCCGAGGCGAGGCTCGCGCGCCCGCCCCCGCCCTGGCCCCCAGCGCCCACCCGGTCGGCCCGGCCCAGCCATGATCAAGGCGATCCTCATCTTCAATAACCACGGGAAGCCGCGGCTTTCGAAGTTCTACCAGCCCTAC
>CAUYRH010086681.1:0-12380 GCA_963574655.1 Perodicticus potto | reverse complement strand
GCTGGTCTTGAACTCCTGACCTCCAGCAATCCACCCATCTTGGCCTCCCAGAAGTGGTAGGATTACAGGCATCAGCCACTGCACCTGGCCCCATGAAAATTTTTAAAGACCATTAACTAAATTATTATTCTTTTTTTTTTTTGTTTTTTTTTGTAGAGACAGAGTCTCACTTTATCACCCTCTGTAGAATGCCGTGGCATCATACAGCTCACAGCAACCTCCAACTCCTGGGCTTAGGCGATTCTCTTGCCTCAGCCTTCCTAGTAGCTGGGACTACAGGCGCCCACCACAACGCCCCTGGCTATTTTTCTGTTTTGCAGTTTGGCCAAGGCTGGGTTTGAACCCGCCACCTTCGGTATATGGGGCCGGCGCCCTACTCAATGAGCCACAGATGCCGCCCTTCTTTTTCTTTTTTTTAACATGTATTTCAAAGTGTTATAGGGTACAAATATTTTTGGTCACTTTTGTAATGCTTGAGTCATGGTTATAAGTGTGCCTGTCACCCAGATAATGTTCGTTGTACCCATTAAGTGGGTTTTCCCCCATCTTCCCCACTTGATTTCCATTAAGTTTTACTTCCCTCCGTGCACATGTGTGCTCATCAGTCAGTTGCAATTTAACAGTGAGCACATGTGGTGTTTTAAACCCTGACGGGTCTGCTGACCGTGTCCCTCTCACACTTGAGAGCCTGTTTTGTACATGAGCCCCATCTCATGGCACCTCTTGCAGGACCTCAGTTTTAAACTGAATACCCCATTTTGTTACCTCTTCCTCATTTGCCTTGGTTTCCTTGCATTTTTCTTTCTGGCCGTATTGCTTCTGTTACCTCTGTATTGTCCATTCTCCCATTAAAATCAGACAAGCAGAATTAAACTGGTTTCCCAAGCTCTGCTTTAGTAAGTTGAGGTTAGAGCCAGGATGTTTCCCTCCCTCGCTCTAAACCCTACATTCATCACACCACCCCAAAGTGACTTTTTTGGTTTTCCCCCTGTCTGATTGTTGGCCCATAATGAAAATAATGTCAACTGAAACCTCTGATGATCTTTTCTGTTCACGTGAGCTTTTGTTAGACTAAGTCTCACCCATCCAGCAGTTGTGCAGCCAGTTTCTTAAACCTGAGTTGGAGAGGTCGTATCTATCTGTACTTTACTTCGCCTTCTTAACATTAGTCTAAAATTTTAGGCTTCGGTGGACCTTTTTCTTCTTTTCCTGACATTCATTATATGAACAAGAGTTTCTAGCTACTTTAATTAGACAAGGTTGACAGGAATACCTTCTGATTATTTATTTAAGTGATGGATAAAAATGCTAGCGAGATCAGCTCCAGATAGATCAGTACCCTGTGGTATGTCTGTAGAACTTTCTTTTCAAGTCAATTTATACCTTAAGATTTCCCGTAGCTTTTCAGCCAGATATGAATTCACTCGAGTTATTATCATCCCGCTCACATTTCTCAGTCTTAGCTACAAGGTTGTCAAAAATACTTTTGTGTTGGCTCAGCTCCTGTAGTTCAGTGGTTAGGGCGCCAGCCACATACACCGGAAATGGTGGGTTCGAGCCTGGGCCGGGCCGGCTAAACAACAATGACAACTGCAACCGAAAAACAGCCGGGCGTTGTGGCGGGCACCTGTAGTCCCACCTATTTGGGAGGCTGAGGCCAGAGAATGGCTTAAGCCCAAGAGTTTGAGGTTGCAGTAAGCTGTGACGCCACAGCACTCTACCAAGGGCCACACAGTGAGACTCTGTCTTGAAAAAACAAACAAAAAAATACTTTTGTGCCGAAATCACCCCGCTGATTGAAAATAACGAATTCTGTCCAAACGAGTCTGCGATGTCTCCTCCTCCTTGTTTTGACCAACGTTCCATTTCTTGTCTTCAGTGTCACAGCACCGTGGGTCCCATAATCGTTTCTAGTATTTGGTCAGAGACCGAGAGTCTGTTATTTCTAAATTCCATTTTTCTAAATAATTAAAAACCAGAAAAAAATATTAGCCATTAACCACACTTCCCTAAGGATTATATTATCACCACATACTACCCAATATCTGTGTAATGCTTTACAAATATTTTATCACATTTGACTCACTAGGTTGCTTAGAAAGTCCATGCTGATTAGAATCGAAAATACCTGGAATAAGGCATCCCCCTTGCTTTAGTCCCATGCCTATGATCGTTCATACGGACTTGAAAGTGGATTTTAAGGGAGGAACCAGGAAGGTTGACAGGTACGCAGCATGGATGTAGCACCCAGAGAGACGTCTGGCAAATATCCCCCAGAGACGAGGGTATTTGTACAAGGAGGTAAGACATTGATGAGAAAGGATCTAGAAGAAAAGAATAAGACCAAGTCTAGAGTTCAAATCTGAAACTGGTAAGTAACAGAGAGCAAAGGTGGCTTCATGAGGGGCGGAAACAAGGGGAGTATTGGGGGGCTATTTACCACCTGCTGGTTGTAGTGGCAGAGACATGGGCAGAGTGTGGTAACGGAGAGACTCTCTCACAGAAGACTCACTGCACTGGGGGAGAGTGTGAGTATGAGATGTAAAAAGGAAAGAGAAATAGAAAATTAGGAACTCCAGGGCCCAGGAACTCACCTAAAGGACTGAGAAGACGCACAGCCCCTCATAGCAGGGGGCGGCAAACCATGTGGGCTCTGGCTTTCTCCTCCTCTGGTTCTGCTGTGGCCCTGGGAACTGGCCATTTACCCAGCTTCACAGACAGACTTGTAAACATTTACGAGCCCACAAACATTACAAGCTGCCTAGTTCTGCCCCAGGTTATAGTTGCAAGCAGTAAAAGAAAAAAAAATACGTTTTTATGATTCTTACCACCTATGAATTATTACTAGCCTCAGGTCTGTGAACTACCAAGAAAAAAACAAGACTAATTAATTTCATAACACATCTCACCAGAGTTTTTTCCTTTCATGCATTTTGGTCTGTTTCCACTCAGGATAAGAATAAAAAGAAAATTGGGCCAATAAAAGGTGAGTCTGCAGTAGACTTAAGAATCCAAGGTCGATTTCTCTTCCTCCTTGAGTACGATCCTTTGCTATTTTCCCCCATCCCACTATGTGGGTGGGCAAGTCCAGATAAACTGCCTTGCCTGAAGGATTCCAGGAACAGAGAGAAGGTCTGTTTGCCTGGGAGGAGAGAGAAGGAAAGCAAACACGCATGAGATGAGTGTGCATGTGGAGAATCGGGAAGCTATAATCATCCGCCACGTGGTTTTCTTTGATTGTTCTGCTGGCCCCTCCCCTGCCATTGTCAGGGTCTCCCGGCGTGCTAGTCCTCTTGTTTGTGGTTTATGGCTCACATCACACTTCTCTTCAACTCTTACACAATCCTTTGCATTTCCTCTTTAAAGTGACTATTTCTCTCTTGCTTAAACTGTCACTGTGTTGTGTTGATCACACCCTGCTGGGTGCTGAGAAAATCCCAAATTAGGGTAAAAACAAAAAATAGCTGGGTAGGCGGGTAGACAGAACGCTGCATTCAATGATTCCTTTCAACTGCACGTGAATGATGAACTATCGAGAAAATACTGAGAAGCATTTCCTGCAAAATGTCCGCACTGGTGACAGATGAGTGGGGGAACTGTCTTGGACACAGCTTAGAGGAAAGGGAATCTCTGCTTTACTTTTGGAATTAGTGTGTTTGGCAGTGCATGGTTTTAGAAAAATAATTCGTGTAAACCTACACTGTCCTTGGTCTCCAACTTTCTAGAGGTGTCAGATGTCTTAGAAAGTCATCTGGCTGTTGGGAGATAACTCAGGATATGTGCTTACATCAGGGAGTAGGGTGGACTTCCAGAAAGTGTCTCAGGCTCATGACCGTGGTGTCAGGACAACAGGCATGTTTCCAGAGGTAGCAGCTCACCAATCCATCTCCCCCTCTACAGTGACTTCACCCCTTAGCACATCACATGCCATATCTCTTCTAGACAGCAGGATACACAAGATTATAGACCATCTGTTAGACAATGCCCGGTTCTCCTCCAAGCCATTGCTACCGGAGCTACAAGGACAGGCTTCCAACTCTATTAGTTGTGCCAAGAGAAAAATTATCCTTCAGAGGTTCTTCACCTTCTTCAGAAAATCTACTTTTCACTTTTTCTTCTTTAAGATAAAAAGCATGCCAGAGTGGGAAAGTTTCTTCCCCAGGTCAATAAAAATTGCTGACCAGACCTTTGTAACTTGTTAGTTGCTTTCCCAGGAGCAGCAGAACCTCCTTGCAGCCTTGAGATAACTACAGAGCCTTCACCACCCCTTTGTCCAGAGAAGACGAGATAAGCGATAGGCCACCACAGACTGTGCCAAGGACCCACCGAGACTGCACACAAGGCTGAAAGAATGACCAATATTAACCCCGGCTCGTGATAAAATCCCTGCCGTGGGAGGGACTTCTCCACCCTTTTTTTGTTCGTGGCATATATGTACTAACCTGATTTCTCACCATGCCCGTGTGCACAAAGTGGCCTGCCCAAAACACGCCATGCTGTTCACTCCCCTCGGGCATCATTCATTTTCACCTGGGTGAAACCTCCGACCCTGCTGGTTGGTGGGGGTCAGATCTGAGGCAGCCCATGCCTCTTGCTCCCAGAAGATGCATCTCTGGGAAGAAATCCTTTCATCCTTGATCTAAAACGGGGGGAGGGGGGATGTTTTCTACCTGCTGTTCTCTGACTAAGGCTCACCGTCCTTTACACCCCACTACAAATGTTGTGATCCACAATGAGGACCTGCCGTGAAACGCTGCTCCCCACCTTGCTGTCCTCCAGGCTGACGCTGTGAGGCAGTGACAGGGTGGGGACTCCAGTGTACAGCAGCCAGCGCCACTGTCAGGGTGACTTCCAGGGAGCATTTGTTTTTAATTAAAGATTTCCTGCGTCCACTTTATCTTCTTTTCCTCCTGAACCCACAATGTCAGTACAGACCATGAATGGTCAGGCTTAGTCCAGAACCTTCTGACTTGAGGAATTAAATGGGAGATGAACCGCTTGAACTTGAGCTTCGATAATTGGACCACTTTTTTTAAAAATGCATTGCCTGCTCAGAGAATATAGAGATAGGATTTTTGCGGATTTTCTTTCTGCAGTGTTTTCCTTTTATGTATTTTCTAAGCAGAGCCTTAATCACTCCTTAAAATTTAGAATCATGAGAGAACAGGAAAGAAAGCCAGTTACTGAGAACATTTTCCATTAAGTCAGAGTTCCGAGGTTATTCTTGAGATTGAACTTGTTAGAGAGATTATTTGCTCTTAAAACATACTTATTATCTTTTTGGACTACAAAATTGGGATCCAGCTCAGAAATTCAGAAATGACAGCAAAACATTTTAGGCTAAAAAATATGATGTCTTTGCCCATTTTAAGGCCAAATGTTAGTGATTGCCCTGTTAAATGTAGTTATAAATGAAACTGTTGTTCACTGTTACATTTTACAGAAAGCTACCATGTGAAGAAACTGATTTTAATATACCTTTGGAGGAGAAATACTTTCAACTCTCAGAGTTTGGTGAAAACGAAGCTTTTGAAATCTATTCACAGATTTTTGTTTTAAGCAACTCTTTCTGTTATCCTGCCACCGGCGTTAATGGTAACAGGTGTAATAGGATGGGATGGCATTTGGATCTCGACAACACCTGATGCAAATTTCTAACACATTTTTATTCACAGGCTAAAGGTGTTATCTCTGAGCAATCGTTAATTTAATTATCACTCTACCTCCCCTTTTCATTCTTCTGGTTGAATACTCGGTAGTGGCAAGTTGGGAGACAGTGATGAAAAATGTCCGTGTTCAGAGTGGACATACTGGAAAGGAAATACTGCTGATGGATCTAGGCTGGGTCACTTGCTTTAACGGGACCTTCACAGCAATACCATGAAGTCAGGAGCTTGTTTCACTGTGGTTGAATCTTAGCAGTTTAAACATATTTTTTCAATTCTACCAGCGATACTGTAAAGGTGAAAATCTGATGAGATGCTTCTAGTTGGAAAAAAAAAATGTGTAGTTTGAAATCTAAAGCTCATACAGTAAGCGTCCTGATAGCATATTTAACCCACAGCTGTCACTGCCGTGAGAAGAAGCTCCCCACTCCTACAGGGCATCATTCTTTCTTAAGGAAAACTTAAAGTAGACTTCACTGTCCCTGGTTTTATCCTGATTCAGATTGTTAGGGGCAAGCAGTGGTCCTGGGTGGCTCTGGGACATGGCTCACTGCCCCCAGTCTGTCTGCTAGTGGGTGGCACGGTCCTGCAGGAGACAAGAGCAGAGCTTCCCGGACAAAATTCCCAGGCACCCAGTTAATCAGTCCTTTGAAAAGGACTCAAAACTTCTCCTCAAAAATAAATTAATAGACACAGAGAAAAACCCTAGGATGTGGTTAGAAATGACTGAACATTAATAGGCTAATAATGATCTCTGCCGGCCAGAAGTGGCTTAGCAGCAAGTGTGTGCTCTCAGTATGATGGGCAAGGGTCTGCACAAATGAATCAAATTCGGAGTGAAAGAGTGTTGTGGAGTGTTTACTCCGCCGGTATCAAGCCCTTAAGAATGAGAGAGGTGCTGGAAGTGAATCTGACAACGTGGTGAGCGGGAAGCCCAGCTTGCTTTGCTGCCTGTGTGGTTCATTCATCAGGGAGATTGCACCTGTGCAGAGCCTGGCCCAGCAGTCACACACTCAAACGCCCACAGGCCGGTCATTCGAGAGAAATGCAGAGCCTGGCCCCCATTTAAGGAGGAGTCAGCTTCTGCTCCTGGTGTCTCTTGCAGGAGTATGACTCTTGAGGTGCCAAACCTTTTGGTTTTTCAAGAGAAGTCCAAAGTCTAGATTGCTGTGGAAAACGTCTCAATGTTTTGCAACTACTTAAAAAATTTTAATTCACCTCACGGGCCAAACTAAACACAGTATGTTTGGTTGTGTGCATTCTCTGGCCTAGGCAGTGTGAGCCTTTATGAAAAGGATTTGTTCTGTAAAATGTAGATTCAGTCAAAAGGCCAAACTTAAGAATGCAGAAGGCCACGTGTGGCCCCAAGCTGGCAGGTTCCCCACCCTGCGTTACCAGCCTCGAGTGTAGAAATACGCCAAGTAAGGGAAGGATGTAGCCCTCCTGATCATGAGCCCCCAGAAACACACAGAAACTCCCCAAATGCATCATGCAATGTGGGTTAAAAGAGAATATGAATTTTTCCAGCATTACTGAGATATGATTGACAAGTAAAACTTGTATATGTTTATTGTGTACTACACGATGAATTGATACAAACATACGTTAGGAGACGACTCCCACAGTTGAGCCAATTAACATACTCATTACCTCTCATAATTACCTTTGTGACCCTCTTAGCAAATTTCAAGTATGCAATACAGTCATGCATCACTTAATAGGCGGATCTGGGCCAGGAGGGGTGGTTCACACCTGTAATCCTAGCAGTCTGGGAGGCCAAGTGGGTGGATTGCCTGAGCTCAGGAGTTCCGGACCAGCTTGAGCAAATGGAACCCCCATCTCTGCTAAAAATAGACAAACTAGCAGGGCATTTGCCTCGGGAGGCTGAGGCAAGAAGGATCACTTGAGCCCAGGAGTTTGAGGTTGCTGTGAGCTATGATGCCATGGTACTCTAGCTAGGGCAACTCTGTCTCAAAAACGAAAGAAAAAAAATGGGGATATGTTCTTAGAAATTCATCATTAGTTGATTTTCTCATGCAAACATCACAGAGTACACTTACCCCAACCCGGTGGTACAGGCTACTACACAACTAAGCTGCATGCGTTGCTCTCAGGCTACAAACCTGTAGCTTGTCACCGTGCTGAATACTGTAGGACAATGGTACATATTTGTGTACTTAAACGTATCCATATGTGGAATAGGCACTGTAAAAACATGATGTAAAAGATACAAAGTGGTATATCTGTGTGGGGTACTTACTATGGTGAACTTACAGAACTAGAAGTTGCTCTGGGTGAGTCAGTGAGCGGTGAGTGAATGTGAAGCCTGGGACATTCGTGTGCACCGCTGTAGACTTTGGTAGCACTTAGGCTAAACTAAATTTATTTTTTTAAATATATTTATTTCTAGGGCTGCACCTGTGGCTCAAAGGAGTAGAGTGCCAGCCCCATATGCTGGAGGTGGTGGGTTCAAACCCAGCTCCAGCCAAAAACTGCAAAAAAAAAAACATAAAATATGTTTCTTTCTTTAATAATACTTTAACCTTAGCTTAAACCTTAGCTTATGATAACATTTTTATTTTATAAGCTTTTTTTTTTACACTTTCATACATTTGTAATAACAGCTTAAAACACAAACACATTGTACAGCTATACAAAAATATTTTCTTTCTTTGCATTCTCATTCCATAAGCTTTTGACTTTTTGTTTCTTTGTCTCTTTTGTTTTTTACTTTTCAAACTTTTTGCTATAAACTAAGACACACACGTTAGCCCAGGCCTACCTGGGGTCGGGATCAGCAGCATCACTGTCTGCACCTTCACTCCTTGCCCCCCCGGAGGGTCTTCGGGGGCAGTGACACACGTGGCCCTGCCACTGCCTGTGATAACAATGCCTTCTTCTGGAAGACCTCCTGAAGGACCTGTCTGAGGCTGTTTAACAGTTAACTTTTTTGTAATAAGGAGGAGAACATTCTAAAAATAAATAAATAAATAAAAAGCATACTAAATATAGTAAATACACAAACCAGTACAAAGTCATTTGTTATCATTATCAAGTATTCTGACCTGGGTGTGCTGTATCTTCACTGAACCAGCTGGGCAGTAGGTCTGTTTACACCAGTATCGCCACAAACACGTGAGCAATGTGTTGTGTTATGAGATTAGAACAGCAAGGACACCAGGTAATAGGGACTTTTCAATTCCATTATAATCTGAGGAGACTACCACTATATATGGTCCACTGCTGATTAAAGTGTCACTACGCAGCCCATGAGGGTACAGTGATATTAACTACAGACACCACGCTGCACATCGCATCTAAAGAACCTATTCATCCTGTCTGTCCAACATCTCCCTGCTTCTCCCACTTCCCGGACCCTGGTAACCATCATCCTTCCCAGTTTCTAAGTTTGACAGTTTTAGACTCCACATGGGAGTGATGTCATGCAGTACTTGTCTTTCTGTGTTTGGCTTATTTCACTCAACCTAATATCCTCCAGTTTCATCCATGTTGTCACATGTGGCAGGATTATTCGGCCCTTAAAATGTGTGTGCCCACGTCTGCATGTATCAATCAAAAGGCAGTTAGGTTGTTTCCATATGAATAATGCAGAAATGAAATGGAATTGCAGGTATTTCTTCGAGGCAGTGATTTCCTTTCCTTTTGATACATACTTACAACTAGGATGGCTGGATCACAAGGTAATTCTATTTTTTATTTTTTGAGGAACCTCCATACTAGTTTCCATAATTGCTGCGCCAATTTACATTCCCAGGAAGAGTGTACAAAGGTTCCCTTTTCTTCACATCCTCACCAACATTTATGTTTTGACTTTTCAAAAATAGCCCTTCTTACAGATGTGAGGTAATAGCTCACAGTGCCTTGATTTGCATTTCTCTGATGATGAGCGATGTTACACACCTGTTGGCCATGTGTATATCTTCTTTGGAAAAATGTCTATTCAGAACTTTTGCTCAATTTTTAATTGGGTTATTTGTTTCTTCTGCTATTGAGTTGTATGAGTTCATTACAAATTTTGGATATTATTCATGTATCAGATTTAGGATTTGCAAATATTTTCTAGCATTTTGAAGGTTGTCTTTTCATTTTGGTGATTGCTTACTTTGCTGTGCAGAAAACTTAATTTGATATGGTCTCACTTATTTATCTTCTGCCTTAGTTGTGTGAGCTTTTGGTGTCATACCAAAAAAGTCATTGCCAAGACCAAAGTCAAGAAGCTTTTCCCTTATGTTTTCTTCTAGGAGTTTTACAGTTTTAGGTCTTATGCTTAAGTATTTAATTCATTTTGAGTTGATTTTTATGTATGGTTAAAAGGTCCAATTTCATCCTTCTGCATATAGATATTCAGTTTTTTTAACATGATTTATTGAAAAGACTATACTTTCCTCATTGTGTATCCTTGGTACATTTGTTGAAGACTACTTGACCATACATGTATGGGTTTATTCTGGGATCTCTATTTTGTTCCATTGGCCAATATGTCTGTTTTTATGACAGTACCATACTGTTCTCATTACTATAGTTTTATAATATAATTTGAAGTCAGGAAATGTGATGCCTCCAGCTTTATTCTTCTTGTTCAAGATTAATTTAGGTATTCAGGGTCTTTCATGGTTCTAATATGAATTTCAAAATTGTTTTTAACATTTCTGTAAGAAAATGCCTTTAGAATTTTGATAAGGATTGCATAGAATCTGCAAATAACTCTGGGTGGTATGAACACTCTCACAATATCAATTCTTCCAATCCATGAATATGAGATATTTTTCCATTGATTTGTGTTTAATTTTATTTAAGGGTGCTGGGAAATAAAAAGGTTAAAAAACACTACCTTTATAAGATGAACACATCCTTTCCTTACCTTCTATTTCCTCTATCCTCTTTGCTTTTTTCCTGTGTTCCATAATGATCTATGATGGCAGACTCCCAAGAAAAGCATTGGAGTTGGTTGGGACCATCACCCTATTCCCAGATAGAGCACCATATCTGATACAGAATTAGTGCTTAATACGTGGTGCTCAATAGACTAACTGCAAAAAGTCTTTGCTTTTAAGAAAATATTCCAGCTGTTTACAACCACCATAGGAAGTAGAATGTGTATGTTCTAAAAATCTTAATAAGGTTGCTCAAAATTATACACACAAAACTCTACTGAAGCTAACAGCATTTATGTGCTTAAGTTTTCCAAACAGTGAGTTGAAAATACACCCTGAAGAATTGTTTATGCCAAATAGTGTTCAATGTTTTTAATCAATGTTTTACAGTTTTCAATGTGCAAGTCTTTCACCTCTTTGGATAAATATATTCTTAAGTATTTTATTAATTTTGGTACTATTGTAACTGGGGTTGTTTTCTTAATTTATTCTTTTAGATTATTTATTTTATAAGAAAGAATATGAAAAAGCAGCCTTAATACAAGTCCCCTCATTCAACCCAATTGCTGATTCTTAAAAATCGTTTTATATTGTGAGGTTACCATACGTAATCACCATTTGCATCTGAGGAGATATTAGGGAGAAAATCAAACCTCCACACATCATAAATGTTAGGCTTTCTATCAAATATGTCAAGCCCTTTCTGATCTTCAGGGTGTGCTCATTTATGCCCAAATACTTCCAGAGTGCCAGATGTTCCTTTTTAGTAAATGCGAGTTTGTTAATCTTACTCTCTGAACACTACATTACTTGTGAATACTCTATTGCATCATACAGACTCATATCCTCCCTAGGACTTCAGTTATGTATTTGCCAAGTCAGATAAACCTTCTCAATACTACAAAGAATGCAATTTGTCTTCATTTTATAGAGTTTAAAAGGAAATATGGCCACCTTATTGACATGGCAGCAGCTGGTTTATTGAACATCTTAGATTTGGTCTAAGCATCATAATCTCTTTGTCTTTCCTGAAACCTGACAAAGAAAAGCACAACCTCAAGGGAGATGATACAGTACACAGGTTACTTGAGAAATTAGTTTAGTATCAGTTATTTTTCTAGTTGTGCAATAAGAAGATTTGTATGTGAAAAAAAGATAACTGATATATAGGTCATTTCTCATGTAGAGTAGATGATTATTTATTTATTTATTTATTTAGGCATGGTCTCATTCTGTTGCCCAGACTAGAGTGCCATTATATCATCATAGCTCACAGCAATGCATCCACCACAACACTGGCTAATTTTTTCTATTTTTTTTATTGTCTTTATGATTAAATCATAGTTGTATACAATAGTGCAATCAAGGGGTACAATGTGCTGGTTTCGTATACAATATTAACTATTTTCATCAAACTGATTAACATAGCCTTCCTGGCATTTTCTCAGATATTATAAGAAGACATTTGTATTCTGCATTTAGTAAAGTTCATCTGTACCCTTCTAAGATGCACTGTAGGTGTGGCCCCACCAATTACCCTCCCTCCACCCCAACTTTCCCCCTCCCCTCCCTACCTTTGCCCCTTTCCCCATATTCTTGTGTTATAGTTGGGTTATACCCTTCATATGACAGCTATAAATTAGCTTCATAGTACGGCTGAGTACATTGGATACTTTTTCTTCCATTCTTGAGATACTTTGCTAAGAAGAATATGTTCCAGCTCCATCCATGTAAACATGAAAGAGGTAAAGTCTCCATCTTTATTTAAGGCTGCATAATATTCCATGGTATACATGTACCACAATTTATTAATCCATTC
>CAUYRH010086676.1:0-84506 GCA_963574655.1 Perodicticus potto | reverse complement strand
GCTGTCACCCTGGATAGAGTGCTGTGGCATCACAGCTCACAGCAACCTCCAATTCCTGGGCTCAAGCGAGTCTCCTGCCTCCACCTCCCAAGTAGCTGGGACTACAGGCACCCGCCACAATGCCTGGCCATTTTTTGGTTGCAGCCGTCATTGTTGTTTGGCAGCCCGGGCTGGATTCGAACCCGCCAGCTCAAGTGTACGTGGCTGGTGCCTTAGCCCGTTGAGCCACAGGCGCCGAGCCGATCAAATTGAATTTCTAAAAAATGTGTATAGATGAAAATGAATATGGAATAAAGAAAAAATAAATACATTGGACTTCAGTAAAATTTTAAACTTTTTTCTTTTTGTAGTTTTTGGCCCAGGGCCGGGTTTGAATCCACCACCCTCGGTATATGGGGCCGGTGCCCTACTCCTTTGAGTCATAGGTGCCAAAATTTTAAACTTTTGTTCATAAAGGGACACTGTAAAGAAAATAAAAAGACCCAAAGAATGGGAGAAAATATTTGCAGATCATTTATCTGAATAGTATCTGCAATACATAAAGAACTCTTACAATTCAACAACAAAAGGACAAACAACCCAATTTTAAAAATGAGCAAAAGGCTCATGCCTGTAATCCTAGCACTCTGGAAGGCGGAGACAGGTGGATTGCCTGAGCTCACGGGTTCGAGACCAGCCTGAGCTACAGCAAGATCCCATCTCTAAAAATAGCCAGGTGTTATGGTTAGCACCTGTAGTCCCAGCTTCAGAGAATCACTTAAGCCCAAGAGTTAGAGATTGCTATGAGCAATGATGCCACAGCACTCTACCAAAGGTGACAAAGTAAGATTCTGTCTCAAAAAAAGAAAAATTAAAAATTAAAACTAGGTGGCTCGGCACCTGTGGCTCAACGGGCTAAGGCGCCAGCCACGTACACCTGAGCTGGCGGGTTCAAATCCAGCCCGGGTCCGCCAAACAACAATGACGGCTGTAACCAAAAAATAGCCGGGCGTTGTGGTGGGCGCCTGTAGTCCCAGCTACTTGGGAGGCGGAGGCAAGAGACTCGCTCAAGCCCAGGAATTGGAGGTTGCTGTGAGCTGTGATGCCACAGCACTCTATTCAGGGTGACAGCTTGAGGCTCTGTCTCAAAAAAAAAAAAAAAAATTAAAAATAGGGCAGCATCTGTGGCTCAAAGGAGTAGATGGTGGTGGGTTCAAACCCAGCCCCAGCCAAAAACTGCAATAAATACATAAATAAATAAATAAAATAAAAAATGAGCAAAGGACTTAAATACACATTTCTTTAAATAAAATAGACAAATGGCCAACCATCAAACAAACACAAAAGAAGATACCCAAACACCATTGGTCACCAGGGAAATGTAAATCAAAACCCCCAATGAGATAATACTTTACAGCTATTAGAATGGCTACAGTCAAACAAATGAAAAATAGCAAGTGTTGATGAGGATGTGGAAAACTTGGGATCCTTATACACTACTGATGGGAATGTAAAATGGTACAACCACTGTCAAAAACAGTTGCTTTTCGTAAGTTAAACATATAATTACCCTATGATCTGATGATTCCTCTCCTAGATATATACCTAAAAGAGTTGAAAACAGATGTTCAGACAGAATCTTGTACACAAATGTTCATAGTAGCACTATTCACAATAACTAACAGGAGGAAAACACCCACAACTCCATCCACTGATGAATGGATAAACAAAATGCCATATATCTAAAACAATGGAATGTTATTTGGCCATAAAAAGCAATGAGATAGGCTTGGTGCCTGTGGCTCAACGAGCTAAGGCACCAGCCACATACACCTGAGCTGGCGGGTTCAAAGCCCGGGCCCGCCAAACAACAATGACGGCTGCAACCAAAAAATGGCCGGGCGTTGTGGCGGGCGCCTGTAGTCCCAGCTACTTGGGAGGTGGATGCAGGAGACTCGCTTGAGCCCAGGAATTGGAGGTTACTGTGAGCTGTGATGCCACAGCCCTCTATCCAGGGCGACAGCTTGAGGCTCTGTCTCAAAAAAAAAAAAAAAAATAAGCAATGAGATACCAATGCATGCTACATCCTGGATGAACCTTGAAAAATCATGCTAAGTGAACAAAACCAGTCATGAAAGACCACACATTTTAGGATTTCATTTATATGACATATCCAAACTAGAAAAAGAGACAAAAACAGAAAATAGATTACTGGGGGGAAGGAAGAAATTGGGAGTGACTGCTTAATCAGCGATTTCTTTTGGAGATGATGAAAAAGTTCTGGAATTAGTGATGATGGTTGCACAACATTGTGAATGTACTTAATGCCACAGAATCCTACACTTAAAATGATTAAGGGCGGTGCCTGTGGCTCATCTAGTAGGGCACCCGGCCCCATATACTGAAGGGGTGGATTCAAGCCCGGACTTGGCTAAACTGCAAAACAGAAAACTAGCCGGGCGTTGTGGCAGGCGCCTGTAGTCCCAGCTACTCGGGAGGCTGAGGCAACAGAATCACCTAAGCCCAGGAGTTGGAGGTTGCTGTGAGCTGTGTGACGCCACGGCACTCTACCAAGGGCGATAAAGTGAGACTCCGTCTCTACAAAAAAAAAAGATACATTTTTTAGTATTTTACCATAAAAAAATTAAATAAGGCCAGGCATGGTGACTCACGCCTGTAATCCTAGCACTCTGGGAGGCTAAGGTGGGTAGATTGCTTGAGCTCAGGAGTTCAGAGACCAGCCTGAGCAAGAGCAAGATCTCATCTCTACTAAAAATAGAAAAACTAGCCAGGCATGGTGTCAGGTGCCTGTAGGCCCAGCTACTTGGGAAGCTGAGGCAACAGCATCACTTTAGCCCAGGAGAGGTTGATGTAAGCTATGATGACGCCATGGCATGCTACCCAGGATGACAGAGTGAGACTCTATCTAAAAAAAAAAAGTTAAGTAAGAGAGTAAGAAATCTTCTACCCCATATACCATACACCCCAGTTTCCACACCTACCCTAAATAAATATTATTTATTATCTTTTTTCTCATAATCTTTCTAGAGATTGTTTTATTCAAATACAAATCAATATGAATATACTTTTCGTTTGTTTGTTTTGAGGCAGAGTTTCACTTTGTCACCCTCGGTAGAATGCTGTGTTATAGCTCACAGCAACCTCAAGTTCTTGGGCTCAAGCCTCCCAGGTAGCTTCGACTACAGGCGCCCGCCACAGTGCCTGCCTATTTTTAGAGAAGAGGTCTTGCTCTTGCTCAGCCTGGTCTCAAACTCCTGAGCTCCAGCAGTCCACCTGCCTCGGCCTTCCAGAGTACTAGGATTACAGGCATGAGCCACCATGCCCAGCCTTTGAATATGCCTTTTAAATGGTAGAATACACGGTTTTCCGTGCATTTTTAAAATTGCTTATTTTTTGAGACAGAGTCTCATTCTGTCACTGAGGCAAGAGTGCAGTGGTGCAATCTAGCTCTCAACAACCTCAAATTCCTAGGCTCAAGAGATCCTCCTGCCTGGGCCTTCCAAGTAGCTGGGACTACAGACATGCTCAGCTAATTCTTTCCATTTTTAGTAGAGATGGAGGTCTCCATCTTGCTCAGGTTAGTCTTGAATTCCTGACCTCAATCAATCCTACGTCAGCCTTCCAGAGTCCTAGGATTACGAGTGCTGGTCATAGCGCCTGGCTCCACCCCCCCCTTTTTTTTTTTTGCAGTTTTGGCTAGAAACCTGCCAACCCTGATATATGAGGCCGGGGCCCTACTCCTGGAGCCACAGGTACCACCCTTTTCCCCCTCCCTTTTTTTAATTTCAACTATTGATACTTTTCTTAGAGATCTTTCTACATTAGAAAACTAAGAAGTTCCTTGTTCATTTTTCTAGTCGTAAAGACATGCATTGCATGTATACATCATGCCATAATTAATCGGTCTCTTAATGACACACATTTAAATTGTTTCTAATTATTCACTACTCAAATAATGCTGCAATGAAAAGTCGTGTATTTATCATTTCACACGAGTGCGAGTGAATCTGTAGGACAGATCCCTGGAGGAGGATGTGCAGGATTCGTAGATGGATACTGGGAGGTACTGCCGACATAAACTCCTAGTGGAGGGGCTGTCCCAGTTCACATTCCCATCAGCAGTGTATGACAAAGGCCAACCAACTCCTTGTCATAAAGCATCTGCATCCTCCTCAGCCTGGGCCCAGTCTCAGGTCCAGATGCTCTGCCTGGAGTGTGGGAAAAGGGTGGGGTGCCAAGTCGTTGAACACCCCCATCCTGCTAACTCTAATCCTAACCTCAGGTGCAGTAAATAAGGGAGGAGCCTCCAACACCCCCAACCCGCCGCCAGAGGGGCCCACTATAACCTCAGGCCTGCTTGCTCTGCTGCCTGTGGTCAGGGAGGCTGGAGATGCTGCAGCCCAGAGCACGGTTCTGACTCATCTCTCACAGGTGGGGCTCCACGTAAACAAGTTTCCAGGATAGGACAAATACAGACACCTGAAACCCACTCATCTCCCCTTAAAAGGGGCCCTGGGAGGCAGGAGAATCGCCTAAGCCCAGGAGTTGGAGGTTGCTGTGAGCTGTGTGACGCCACAGCAACAGCATTCTACAGAGGGCGATAAAGTGAGACTCTGTCTCGACAAAAAAAAAAAAAAAAAAGGGGCCCTGGGATTTCCTGGACAGCCCTCTCCTTTTCCTCCTAATTTTTCCTTCTTCTCCCCTCCTCGGGGATACATGCCTTGCCACCTGTTTCTCTCTCTCTTTCTCTTCCTCTACCTCTGGCTCCTTCCTGTTCCTTCGATTACATCTCTCTGCTCTTCTCTTCTCCACTTCTGTGCAGTTATTTGTTTTACTTCCTTTCCCCTCTGTTCCTAACCAGAGAATGGCAGAATCTTCTACTCCAACCCCCTTTTTACATATGGAAATCTAAAGCCCAGAGTGGTCGGCCCAAGGTCACTTACTTAGTGCACTAGAAGCAGGGCAGGGACCAAGGTTTGCTTCTTGCCTCCCTTCCAACTCAGGCGCCATCACCATCAAAGATCACGTCCTCCCCACTAACCCTGACAGGCTCTTCCTAATCCCATTTCTCTTTCCTTGGGGGTCTTCTTCAGTCTTCTCTTATTGCCCTGGACCAAACTGTTGTCTCATTTTTCTGGACTCCATTCTGACTCAGTGCACACCCTACTGATTTCCTTAGCAGCTGAGAGACACAGCCTCTCTCCAACAATCCACCTCTCAAGTCAGAACCCTTTGCTGCCCTCTCAGAGCCATAAAGAAAAGACAGAACTGAGCTGCTGGGCTGCAGTCTCCCTGGAGTGTGCACCTATGGCCAAGATGCCAACTGGGAAGAAGGCTGAGCTAAGGGCAAAGCCTCAGGCAGCTGGCAAGGCAGCAGGGAGAAATATTGGGAGAATCCTACGCTGGCACGTGGCAGACACCCAAATGACAGCACTCACACATCCTCACCTCTTTTCCCAGCCCTACTCTAGGGAAATAGATGCAAGAGAGATGGAGACTGGAGTTGTGAAACTGGGAGAGGGAACAGGGATAGGAATCTTATGGATGCAGAAAGGAGTTCAAAACCTTTCTCAACTCTAGAGAGCCCTTTGGTGTCCAGGTCAGAGCCCTCTTCTCAGGAGGCTGGGACCAGGTGGTCCTAGGCTTGCAAGGAGTGGAGGTAGGAGGGCTGGTGCCCCAGTACTCACAGGTGCGTGCAGAGCAGCCCTTCCTCTGGCGGCAGTAGCAGCCTTTGTGTGCTGATCTGAGAGGCTGCAGAGGAGGAAGTGACACACCCTGAGTGGGGGAGCCTTGGGGGTAGTGGGGGTGACTGATCTAGAAAAAGGTGGAGCAAATAGGCATGGGGCTGGGCCAAGGGAGTAGATGATGCAGAGATTTGGAGGAAGCTCTTCTTTTTTTTTTTGAGACAGAGTGGCCCTGGGTCGAATGCTGTGGCATCACAGTTGCTCCAACTCTTGGGCTTAAACGATTCTCTCGCCTCAGCCTCCCAAGTAGCTGGGACTACAGGCGTCTGCCACAATGCCTGGCTATTTTTTTGTTGCAGTTTTTAGGCCCGGGACAGGTTCAAACCCACCAGTCCCAGTGTAAGTGGCCGGTGCCCTAACTGCTGAGCTACAGGTGCCGAACCAGGAAGCTCATTTATTTTGCCCCCATCACTTTCTTCAATTTTTGAAAACTAAGAATTATTTGTAGAGCCTTTTAAAAATATTAATGCAGGGTGGCACCTGTGCCTCAGTGAGTAGGCGCCAGCCCCATATACTGAGGGAGGTGGGTTCAAACCCAGCCCCGGCCAAACTGCAACAAAAAAATAGCAGGGCATTGTGGCGGCCGCCTGTAGTCCCAGCTACTCAGAGGCTGAGGCAAGGGAATCACCTAAGCCCTGGAGTTGGAGGTTGCTATGAGCTGTGACGCCACGGCACTCTACCAAGGGTGACAAATCTCTAAAAAAAAAACAAATTAATGCATTTTAGCTATAACTGCTAGAGAAGCTTGAGGAGCCTACAGTGATTCCTCCATGTGCTTGCGACCAGCCCTTAGATGAACCAAGTCCTCTAGCACACTGGACTTACCTGAAGAGGAGGTGGTGATGATGAGGTGAAGGCAGAAAGAAAAAGCAACTTGCACACCCCAGATACTCAAAATATCTCTTTTTTGCACGCTGCATTATACGCAAAAGCTTTATTTGTAGGCCTATCTTTAATCAGTTTCTTCAGCTGTTTCTTGGCCCTGTACGAGTGGTTAGCCGGCCTGCCTGGGAGTGAATTCCAGTTGTTATTATTTTTTTTTGTTAGAGAGACACAGTCTCACTTTATGGCCCTCAGTAGAGTGCTGTGGCATCACAGCTCACAGCAACCTCCAACTCCTGGGCTTAGGCGATTCTCTTGCTTCAGCCTCCCCAGTAGCTGGGACTACAGGTGCCCGTCACAGTGCCCGGCTATTTTTTTGGTTGCAGCTGTTGTTTGGCAGGCCTGGGCTGTATGTGGCTGGCACCTTAGCTGCTTGAGCCACAGGCGCTGAGCCAAACAGAATGTTTTTGCAGTCAAATGCTCTACCACTGAGCTATACTCCCAAACAGAATGTTTTTAATAAAACCTTTTCTCTTATAAAATTTTCTTAAAAAGCGATTTCCATTTTAACCATAGATAAGGAAAAGGGACACAAGCAAAGCTGCACTACGAAAGATCCCCAGCTTCCCTTGAGGAAGAAACCATAAAAAAAAAAAAAAATGGCCTTAAAAAGTAATCAGTCTTTGGCTCGGCACCTGTGGCTCAACAGGCTAAGGCACCAGCCATGTACACCTGAGCTGGCGGGTTCGAATCCAGCCTGGGCCCATCAAACAACAATGACGGCTGCAACCAAAAATGGCCGGGGGCATTGTGGCAGGCGCCTGTAGTCCCAGCTACTTGGGAGGCGGAGGCAGGAGACTCGCTTGAACCCAGGAATTGGAGGTTGCTGTGAGCTGTGATGCCACAGCACTCTATCCAGGGGGACAGCTTGAGGCTCTGTCTCAAAAAAAAAAAAAAAAAAAAAAGATTTTATTTTATTAAATCCTATTTCCAAAACTTACGTTTTTGGCTTTCATGTATTGTAAAATTTAAATTTATGCCAAACAACCAAGAAAAAAAAGGCTCAAGTAATGTTAAAAAAAAAAAAAAGAACAAAAAACAAAACCCAAGACTTCATTCTTCAAATCTGTTATTACTGTTTACATGTGGTCAAATTTTGATTGGGTAAGGCAGTAATTTTAGGGTAGTTCTACATACGATCTGCTTAGGGGAGTTGTGGGAGTAGATAGGTTGACTTCTCAGCCTGGTGCCCTGCCTCAGTCCTGGGGTATCCAGGAGAACCTCAGCAGAAGGACAATCCCTGGGGGTTTGTCAAAACCACAGAAGATGAATAGAACCCAGAGGTGCCTAAACAGGCTGGAGTAGGCCTATGCCTTGGAGAAGTTCAGACAGGTGGAATTAAACTCTTTGAACTTTTAATGTGTAGTTAGATGAGGAAACCTGGTTTACCTCCCCTGCGGGGATAAAACTAGCTTCTCCCTCCCACTTTCAAAATACGAGACCTCTGGCTGTTTAGTCTGTTACCAACACCCTGCCGTTTACCCAGTGTCTCTGTCTCTGTCTCTGTCTCTCTCTCCCCAATCGTCCTGGGGACCTGGAATTCTTTCAACCCTATGTTTTGACATTTTTTGCATTTTATATATGCTCCTTTGTTGGTAATAATAAAAGCCTTCTGAAGAGGCCAGAGAGGGGCTGCATTTTCTTGGTTTTTCAGCCTGAGTTAATGGAAGCTTTCTCCAGGCATTCTCAGACATCATGTTTTGAACTAGTGTGAATCATTTATTTTCAGCATAGTTTTCCCAGCTGTCTTTCGAACCAGGTTGGGGGTTCACATGCCAAGGCCCCTGGGAGTAAGTCCAACACTGTGGTGATGTTTCCCACTCACCCAGCGGTGTGTCTACTAGTAAAATCAAGACTCCTGCATCGCGTGGTGTGCAGTGCGTACGGGGGGTGGTCCCAGCCTACCTCCTTCCTCTCCTGCTCCTTTTGTCATTCCCTGACCCACTCCCACCCCAACCTGCACACTTCAGAGCAGAGCTTACAGTGGCTCGCCTCAGCCCTGGAGCAGTGCTGTCACCGTCCCCAAGTAGAGAGGGCGGGTAACTGTTCCCAGGACCCTGTAGTTGGTCAGGTGTCCTGAGGCTCTGGGCCCTGCTGGTGCTCACACCCTTCTATTTACTGGCTGCTGCCTTAGGCCTCTTGTGTCCTGTTGAGAGACACAAGCTCAGGGGTCAGGCAGACCTGAATTCAGGTCTCTGTTTTACAGCTTACAACCTTTCTGTGACCTTGGACAAGCTTTGAACTTCTCTGATCCTCAGTTTCCTCATCTATAAATGGGGGTTGTAAGACTAGCTCTCTAATAGCTCTAGTAATGATCAAAGGAAGGAACCCATAAAATGTCTGACACATAGTAAGTGCAC
This sequence comes from Perodicticus potto, assembly GCA_963574655.1. Lineage (NCBI taxonomy): Eukaryota > Metazoa > Chordata > Mammalia > Primates > Lorisidae > Perodicticus > Perodicticus potto. The sequence continues at coordinate 75,520 of CAUYRH010086676.1, read as the reverse complement.
AAAAAGGCTAGCCGTCAGTTTTGATTAGCAGTGTAATTATTATTCAAAATTCAGTTTAGCACAAAGAAAGATTCCCCACCTTCAGATCCTCTTCAGGTTCTAATTGTCCCACATGCAGCCAAGGTCATTGTGTGCTTGTTATTGTACACACCTACACCCCAGATGCAGTTTGCTCTTTTGCTTGAACTGACTCTTAACCTATTTCCTTGGTCTAGAAAGCCCCCGCCCACTCCTCCCCTCCCCCCCATGCTCATGTGGCACCCTTCTCTTCTGGGCACAGGGCTATGCCGTCCTTGGTTAATGTGGGTCTCCCCTCGTGCACGCCATAAGGGCAGGACTGTGACTCTTTGTCCCTGTTCAGTACCTAGCCAGGTGGCTGCACACTGTAAGGTCTTAAACATGTGCACAAAAGTCTCCACGTACTTTTCCAGTTAAAAGGTCTCCTCATTCCATCAATCAGCAGGGAAGTGGGTCTGTGTTCCATTTCTCTGGTCCATCACCAGAAGACTTCTCTGCAGACTAATACAATTACCCTCAAGCTAGGGTGGCTCCTCTTGAAAACATTGTTTCCTTTTGTTAATCTCAAGAAAATAAAACAAGCTTGGCATTAATGCGTTTGTTCGATAGCTGTCGGCTCCTCTGGTTTCTAATTGAGTTTGTGTGTGCATATCTTTGTTTTTCTGTAGCAATCCCCTCCCCACCAACTGAAGTCCACGTCCACAACAGTACAGCCCACAGCATTCTGATCTCCTGGGTCCCGGGTTTTGATGGATACTCCCCACTCAGGAATTGCGACATCCAGGTAAATCTCCAGGATGAAGAGGAGAGTGCTGGTTTGGTGCTCCATGGCTGTTTGGATTTTTCTTCCTCCCGAGGATGGGCACAAAGGACATTTCTCCACCTTTGCTCAGAATCCCTTGGCCTCCTGCCTTCTCAGTGTGCACTTTGCATGTACCATCCTGTGCCCAAGCTCTGTCCACCATGCCGCTTCCTTCCCATGCATGGTCTAGGGCCCAACCAGAAGAGAAACATGTTTCCAAGGGGGAATTAATTTTAAGGCGCACGAATAATATCACCAAATGAGGGCTGCCCGTGACCAGGAGTTCGGAAGCCAGGCACTCTTCAGTGTGGCTCCTTCTGGGCTGGTGGCTGCGAGGGACAGAAGGGCCAGCACAAGATAGGTCATCTGCACTGTTGAATGTAACACCTTAGCCAGCAGCCAGTGTCTCCTGGGGGAACCTGAACCTGGAGATTACAGACCTTGTAGAGTCTTCACCCATTTTTAACCACTACCTAAAATTGGTATGAAATGGTGATATAAAACATTTGGTTAGCCACTGTAAGCGCTGCTCTTGAGTGTTCATTACATAGAAATGGAAACAGTGGCAATAACACTGCTGTTTACTGAGCACTCACAATGGCCCATGGACTTTGCAGACCTTAAATCATACCAGCACTGCAGGCTCAGAACTGTTACAGCCTGTAAGTGGTGGAATCTGAACTCAAGCCCAGGGAGCTCTGAAGCCAAAAGCAGAGCCCAGAACCATTGGTGCTGGGGCAGCGCCTGTGGCTCAGCGAGTAGGGCACCAGCCCCATATACCGAAGGTGGCGGGTTCAAACCCGGCCTCGGCCCAAACTGCAAAAAAACAGAAAAATAGCCGGGCGTTCTGGCAGCTGCCTGTAGTCCCAGCTACTTGGGAGGCTGAGGCAAGAGAATCACCTAAGCCCAGGAGTTGGAGGTTGCTATGAGCTATGTGATGCCACGGTCTACCGAGGGGTGATAAAGTGAGACTCTGTCTCTACAAAAAAAAAAGAACCACTGGTGTTGTGGTCTTGAGAGAGATACTGTGCATGAGAATATGTCATTGAACATGCAAATACGAATGCATTCTGCCTTGCATGTAGTAGTATCATGCGATAGTATCAGGAATTGTCTCTCGTTTCCTAAATGTCTGGTCTTATTAGTTAAAAATATGTAAACCAGATGGAGGCCAGCCATGCCAACTCAGTTTAGAGAAGTGACTTCCAAAGAATTTTGTGTTGACAACCGTATGTTTTTACTACAAAGAGGAATTAATTTCTCAGCTCTAAATGCCTCCCACTCTTATCTACCAGCTGTTCTTTTTCCAAAGAGTAAAAACATTATCCCCAAAATAGCCTCCTCCCTCACCCAGCCTTGCTTAATTCTTACACAACTTTATTTGTGAACCTCTCTAGTACTAATTAGAAATAGGAATTCTTACTGTGTCTACAATTCCTCCCCAAAGATATCTACTTTTTTAAATGTTTGTTTTGAGTTTTTTTTTTTTTTGAGACAGAGCCTCAAGCTGTCACCCTGGATAGAGTGCTGTGGCTTCACAGCTCACAGCAACCTCCAATTCCTGGGCTCAAGCGAGTCTCTTGCCTCCACCTCCCAAATAGCTGGGACTACAGGTGCCCGCCACAACACCTGGCCATTTTTTGGTTGCAGCCGTCATTGTTGTTTGGTGGGCCCGGGCTGGATTCGAACCCGCCAGCTCAGGTGTACATGGTTGGCGCCTTAGCCCGATGAGCCACAGGCACCAAGCCTAAACGTTTTGTTTTGAAATATATTCCTCACACTATAATAATCACTCATTTAAAGTGTACAATTCATTGTTTTTTAGTATATTCAAGAGTTGTGCAACCATTACTACTATCTAATTGTGTCTATATTCATAACAGGTATTGGTTTGTAGGTTTTTTTGTGACAGCTTTTTCTGGTTTTGGTATCAGTGTAATGCTGATCTTACAAAATGAGTTGGGGAATATGCCTTCTTCTGTTTCTCAGGAGAATTTGTAAAAGATTCATGTTAACTCTTCTTCATTCAGTAGAATTGACCAGCAAAGCCATGTGAGCCTAGGTTTTTCTGTGTGGGAAGTATTTTGAATACTAGCTCAATCTTTTTACTTGTATACGTCTATTCAGATTTTCTATTTCTTCTTAAGGTAGTTTTGGTTTGCGTGTTTTAGGAATGTCATCATTTCATCCAAGTTGTCTAATTTGTTGGTATTTAACACAGTTTATAGTATTCCATTATAAACCCTTTTTTATTTCTTTGTGTTTAATGGTAATATTCCCTATTTCATTCCTGATTTTAATAATTTGAGTCTCTCTCTTCTAATTCCTGGTCAGTCCAGCTAAAGATTTGTTAAATTTTTAAAAAATAATTTTTATTTATTTATACACAAGGTCTCACTATATTGCCCAGAATGGGCTCAGACTCCTAACTCCTGGGCTCGAGCAATCCTCCTGCTTCAGCCTCCTAAGTAGCTGGAATTATAAGTACATGCCGCTGTGCCTGGTTTGTTTTATTGATCTTTTCAAAGAACCTACTTTGGTTTTATGAATTTTTTCAACTAGTTTTTCTAGTTTCCATTTTTAGTCCTTTTTGCTTTCATCTTTATTTCTTTTCTTCTGTTTGCCTTGTCTTAGTTTGCTCTTCTTTTTCTATTTTCCTTTTATTTTATTTATTTTTTTTTTTTTGAGACAGAGCCTCAAGCTGTCACCCTGGGTCGAGTGCCGTGGCATCACAGCTCACAGCAACCTCCAATTCCTGGCCTCAAGCGAGTCTCTTGCCTCCGCCTCCCAAGTAGCTGGGACTACAGGCGCCCGCCACAACGCCCGGCCATTTTTTGGTTGTAGCCGTCATTGTTGTTTGGCGGGCCCAGGCTGGATTCGAACCCGTCAGCTCAGTTGTACATGGCTGGCGCCTTAGCCCGTTGAGCCACAGGCGCCGAGCCAATTTTCCTTTTATTTTCTTTTATTTTTGAGACCAAGTCTCACTTTCTTGCCTCTGGTAGAGTGCCCTGGCATCACAGCTCACAGCAACGTCAAACTCCTGGGCTCAAGTGATCCTCTTGCCTCAGCCTCCCAAGTAGCTGGGATTACAGGCACCCACCACAATGCCTGGCTATTTTTTAGAGACAAGGTTTGGCTATTGCTCAGTCTGGTCTCAAACTTGTGAACTCAAGCAATCCACCCTCCTCGACCTTCCAGAGGGCTGAGATTATAGGCATGAGCCACTGTACTCAGCCTTTTTCTATTTTCTTAAGGTGGAAGTTTAGGTTTTTATTTGAAAACTTTTTTTTTAAACATAGGCATTTATTTATTTTTTTAAATTATATGTGTGTGTGTGTGTGTGTATATATATATATATATTTTTTTTTTTTGAGATAGAATCTTACTCTGTCACCCAGGCTAGAGTGCAGTGACATCATCATAGCTCACTGCAACCTCAGACAGACTGGGCTCAAGCAATCCTCCTGCCTCCGCCTCCCTAGTAGCTGGGTCTACAGGTCCCCACCACAATGCCAGCAATTTTTTTTCTATTTTTAGTAGAGACAGGATCTCCTTGTTGCTCAGGCTGGTCTCAAATTCTTGAGCTCAAGCAATCTGCCAGCCTCTGCCTCCCAAGGTGCTGGGATTATAGGCGTGAGCCACCATACCTGGCAAACATATATGTATATATATTTTTTCTTTACTTTTTTTTTTTTTTTTTTGAGACAGAGTCTCATTATGTCACCATCGGTAGAGTGCTATGGCATCACAGGTCACAGCAACCCCAAACTCCTGGGCTTAAGCAATTCTCTTGCCTTAGCCTCCCAAGTAGCTGGGACTATAAGCACCTGCCAGAACTCCTGGCTACTTTTTTTTGTTGCAGTTGTCATTGTTGTTTAGCAGGCCCAGACTGGGTTTTGACTCAGTGTATATGGCTGGCTCCCTAACCACTGAGCAATGGGTGCCAAGAACATAAGCAATTATATGATGCATTTCTCTCTAAGTACTGTTTGAGCTGCATCCCATAAGGTGTTATCGTTTATCTCATTTTTTTATTTTTAATCATTTTCCTTGTGATGTCTTCTTTGTCCTCTTGGTTATTTAGAATTTTATCTTTATTTTAGTTATTTATTTATTGAGTCAGAGTCTCACTATGTTGCCCTTCGTTAGAGTGCTGTGGCATCACAGCTCACAGCAACCTCAAACTTCTGGGCCCAAGCGATTCTCTTGCCTCAGCCTCCCAAGCAGCTGGGACCACAGGCGCCCACCACAACGCCTGTCCATCTTTTATCGCAGTTGTCATTATTATTCAGCTGGCCTGGGCCGGGTTCAAACCCTCCAGCCTTGTTGTATGTGGTTGGTGCCGCAATCACTGTGCTATGGACGCCAAGCCTAGAATTGTGTCTTTAAATTTCTATAAAACTGTGAATTTCTCAGGTTTTCTTCCTTTGCTGATTTCTAAAGTTATTCCACTGAGTTTGGAGAATATGTTTAGCATGACTGCGTTCCTTTTAACATTTATCGAGGCTTGTTTTATGGCCTAGAGAATTTTCATGTGCAACCGAGGAGAACTCCTACTGGGCTGTTGTTGGGTGGAGTGTTCTGTATGTGTTGGTCAGATGTGGTTGAGCTACAGTCCTGTTCAGTCTTGTGTTCCCTTGTCAATCTTTGGCCTAATGCTTCAATCTGTTATGGAGAATTGAGGTCTCAATTCTTACTTTTGAATTACTTATTTATGTCTCCCTTCTCCCTTCAATTCTATCAGCTTTTGTTTCATGTATTTTGTGGAAGTATTGTTAGAAACCACCAGGCCCTTGGGATAGGCAGTTATATGGACATAACTGAAACATGGACCAACTCTTCTTAAAACTGTTACCCAGTTGCTAAGCTATTTGAAGAGTCTGAGAGGATGTGAGGTGCCCTCCCACGTGAGGATGCTCAACTCCAGGGAGGCTTGGAGGAAGAATACCACCCCCACCTTGAGAACAGGCCTCAGGGTAGACGTGAGGGGGGTAGGACGGTGGAAGGATTGAAAACCAGGTCACCCTGCCCGTAGACGGTCACACACAGGCCTCGTCTGCTCGCTCTCTCTTTGCCATGGTTTTGGTGTCCACAGCCCATGTGAAGAACCATCCTGGGACAGCCAAACCCCAGGCCCTTCTTGCCCATCTTGGATCTCATGGTGCTGGGCATGGTCCTTCTGCCCTCGCCCCCAACCCCCAGCTAGCTGGACCTCCATTTGTCATGCTCCTTCCCATCTCTTACTAATGAAGTAAGAATACAAGATACCTGGTTAAAATACCTGAGTAATCTTGTGACATGCCTGTACTAAAAAATCATTTGTTGTTCTTCCAAGATTCCAATTAAACTGTGTGTCCTTTATTTTTTTCTGACAGTCCTAATGGGGTTTGTCAGCACAGGCTCTAGAACTTAGATTTTACATTCTGTTGAATAGTGTATTCCTACTTCTGAAGGGACCAAGTATAGTTTTGTAAAGTTATAATTTTAAACTCTGACTTGGTAACAAATGCATGCTTTGGATGACGTCCAGATCCATGCACTCGCAGGACACACCCGCTTGCTTCCCTCGGTACCGATACTGGCCCCTTTCTTCACCCATTTTTGGGCCACATGCTCCATTTCTATTTTTAATGTTCTCACGTACTTCTTGCCATTACATGGCCGCTTTTCCCCTAGGACCCACTGAGACTGTAATAGAAATCCCGTCTTCTTCCAGGAACGTGTTCTCAGAGGGTGTCCCTGTGCCTGGAAATGCTCCACACATGACTCCGGAAACGGGGTGGGGGTGGACAGTGTAACCTTTCCTCTCCCCTTAGCTTTGGTCACCAGGAAGTCGGTGCACACACTAATGTGAAAAAACAAAAAGTACTATCTGCCAACAGCCTCCACCAAGATAAGCACACGGCTCTCTGTTTCTCCTTCCGTGGCTCCTCAGGCCAACCGGCACCTTCTTGGTGGCCCCCCAGCCAGGGTCTGAGTCAGAGAGGAAGCTCAGCCCCCACACCACCCTCAGGGTCCCCAGCAGGGCATGTGGAACTCCAGAATGTTCATTTATGGCTCCCTGGCCTAAACTTCAAACACACATATCCTAAAATAATATCATTATATATCCACAGCCCATAATTGCAAGTCAGTTATTAATAGGAATACATTTTGTGGGCTGAAGATTTTTTTTCCCCCAAATTGCTCTTTGTTGCTTCTGTTCTACCCAATGTCATTTTGTCTCTTCTGATTTTATAAGAACGACATATGGTAGAAATTTTGAAAAAGCATGCAGTGGTCCCGGGACAGGAGCTATTCTTGGGGGAAAAGGGGGCAGTTTGGCCTAGGACTAGATTTTGGCTGGGGACGCCCCTGTCTTGCCCATGCAGAGGGGAGTGAAGAGGCTGGTAGAGTGTGTGGAGGGAAAGAGGAGGAGATGTGGAGAAAAGTTGGCTGGGTGAGGAACAGAGGGCCGTTTCCTTTATCTCCCCACCAAAAAAAAGAAAAAGTAATAAAATCTACTTTTTTTATGTGTGATTTTCACGCTAAGTTTGTACTGGGATGGAAGAGGGTAAGAATAAAGGATACTAAAATTAGCTGCAAGGAAAGAACAGGTTTCCTCAGATTACACAATAAAATAAAATATAATCAAGAAATCCATCTTCTAAAGCAAGATATGGAAGGAGTTCACAGCAACCTCAAACTCTTAGGCTCAATCAGTCCTCCTGCCTCACCCTCCCACGGACTACAGGCACCTGCCAAGATGCCCAGCTAGTTTTTCTATTTATAGAAGATGGGGTCTCACTCTTGCTAAGGCTGGTCTCCGAACTCCTGAACGCTTGAGCTCAAGGGATCCTCCTGCCTTGGCCTCCCAGAGTGCTAGGATTATAGGCAAGAGCCATCACACCCAGCCTGGAAAGAATTTCTTTAAAAGGCTAGATCGTAAACATTTCAGGCTTTGCCAGCCACGTGCGGTATCTGTCGTCTCTGTTGCACATTCTGAAACAGCCGTAAGAAAAAAAAAATCAAGAATTGAGGGGCTCTGAGAGAGGAGGGTCTGCTTTATTTATTTTACAGTCTAGTATAAATTGTAATCATTATAACATTACAGTTATTTGCTCTGTTACCTGCCGTGGCAAGAATGGTTATTTTAGGCATTTTCCTCAGGTTCTCAGTCACTGCTCGAATCACATGAATAACACACAGTACTGCCAGTGGGGAGGTCCATGTGTACCCTGAAAGGAAGCAGATCTTCCCCGCGGCGCAGAGGAAGGGCCACGTGTGCTGAGTGCATGCATGCCCGGAGTCCAACATTCCCGCCACCTTACTAATGCCCGGTCTCATCTTTACTCTCATTTAGGTCAAGGAAGTTGATCTGCTGAGTAATGGCTCAGTCATGATTTTTCACACCTCTGCCTCACCACATCTGTATCAAATCGAGCAGCTGCAAGCCTTGGCTAATTACAGCATCGCTGTTTCCTGCATGAATGAAATAGGCTGGTCTGCAGTGAGCCCTTGGATTGTGGCCAGCACCACCGAAGGAGGTAATTCCTGGGGTCAGAACAAATATTGGCCTAATGGTACGTGATTAAATAAACCCTTTTCAGTGGCCCAATATAGAGTTTACACTTTGCTTTGTTGAAACTTTCTCTGGAGAAAAATTTTATTGAGGTGGCCAATGAAAATGGGGAAGATTTTTCCTTTTATACTTTAAAAGGGCTTAGTGACAAAAACTTATACTTGTTTTATATAAATAATACTTTTTTTTGAGACCGAGTCTCACTATGTCGCCCTCAGTAGAGTGTCATGGCATCACAGCTCACAGCAACCTCAAACTCTTGGGCTTAAAGCATTCCCTTGCCTCGCCTCCCAAGTAACTGGGACTACAGGCGCCCGCCACAACACCCAGCTATCTTTTTTGTTGTTGTTGCAGTTTTCATTGTTGTTTTAGCTGGCCTGTGCCAGTTTCAAACTGCCAGGTTGGTGTATGTGACTAGTGCCCTACCCACGGAGTACGGACACCACTGATAATACTTTCTTTTACATGGGAAAATGTTTAATAAACTTAGAATGGTAGGATTATTAAACTATAGTGTTATTTACGATAGCACACTTTTTAAAACATGTGGGTAGAGCTGGGTGCAGTGTCTTGAGTCTGTAATCCTAGCACTCTGGAAGGCTGACACAGGTGGATTGCCTGAGCTCAGGAAATCCCAAACAGCCTGCGCAAGAGCAACATCAAGACCCCATCTCTACTAAAAATAGAAAAATTAGCTGATGTCATAGCAGACACTTGTAGTCCCAGCTACTCAGGAGACTGTGACAGGAGGATCACTTGACCCCCAAGAGTTTGAGGTTGCTGTGAGCTATGACACCATGGCATTCTATGGCGTCTACCTAGGGTGACAAAGTGAGACTATGTCTCAAAAAAAAAAAAAAAAAATTGGGCGGCGCCTGTGGCTCATCGAGTAGGGCGCCAGCCCCATATACCTAAGGTGGCAGGTTCAAACCCAGCATCAGCAAACTCTCGGGCGTTGTGGCAGGCGCCTGTAGTCCCAGCTACTTAGGAGGCTGAGGCAGGAGAATCACCTAAACCCAGGAGTTGGAGGTTGCTGTGAGCTGTGTGATGCTGAGCACTCTACTGAGGGCAATAAAGTGAGACTCTGTCTCTACAAAAAAAAAAACAAAAAAAAGAATCACATGTGGGTGTTTTGTTTTGAGATGGGGTCTTACCCTGTTGCCCAGGCTAGAGTACAATGGTGTCATCATAGCTCATTGTAACCTCATACTCCTGGGTTCAAATAACCCTCCCACCTCAGAGTGCTAGGAATACAGGTGTGAGCCAGTGGGCTGGGCAATATGTGGTTTTGAGGGTTTTTCCATTTTTTTGTTTTTAAAGACAGAGTCTCCCTCTGTTGCCCTGGGATAGAGTGTGGTGGTGGCAGCCTAGCTTGTAGCAACCTGAAATTCCTAGGTTCAAGTGATGCTCTTCCCTCAGCCTCCCAAGTAGCTGGGACTACAGGCATCTGCCACAATACCTGGCTAATTTTTGAATTTTTAGTACACATTGGGACTGGTCTCACTCTTGCTCAGGCTGGTATCGAACTTCTGAGCTCAAGCAATCCTCCTAACTTAGCTCCCCAGAGTGTTATGATTATAGGTGTCAGCCACTGTACCCACCCAACATGTGTCATTTTTAATTAAAATACAATAATACACAAAAGTTATTATTTATAGCATCAAACTCAAGAGAAGTAATGATGTGAGGATGGCTAAGTTCACCAACTACCCTTATATGCATCGGAACTTACATGCCTTCTATGCCTTATTCCAGTAGATCAACAGGGCAACCTTGTGCAATAAATGATATTGACTCTGTTTTCTTGGCCAAAGCAAATTGTGTTTACATCTTTAAACTTTGAAGACTTTCTCTGTGTTGCTTTTGATTTTGGAGATGTTTTCTTCGAGTTTTGGAATGACTGGCTCTGTAAACTTTGAATTACACGGTTGTTCTTAGTCCCTGATTTAGAGCTCTCATGTCCCCGGACTCTCTCTCCTTGCCTCTCTCTGTCCTCAAAATCAGCACTCAGTCTTCATGCAGATGGTGGGGCAGGTCTGGATCAGAGATTGTGAGGGCTTTATTCTTGTGCAAATCCTAGTGTCAAAATTGGAAAATATCTTCTTTTTTCAAATGAAAATATAAAGCTGTGAAAACAAATTGGATATACTGCATTTCCAATTTTCGTATACTGTGTTTTCATCCAGTTCAAAATATTTTCTAGAGAGTGTATGTTATGATTTCTTCTTTGACTCAATGGTTGTCTAGCTGTGTAATTTAGTTTCCAAAGATCTTTGTAGTATTGATTTCTAATTAAATTGCCTGGGACCAGGGAACATAATTTATATGACTTGACTCCTTTTCAAATTTATTGAGGTTCATTTTATGTACCAGAATATGATAATCTTAGTAAATCACCTATGTGTACTTGAAGAGAATGAGTAGCTTTTTTTTTTTAAGCAAAAACTATTTATTTACTTATTTATGTTTGAGACAGAGTCTCACTTTGTCACCCTCGGTAGAGTGCCATGGTGTCACAGCTCACAGCAACCTCTAACTCTTGGGCTCAAGCGATTCTCTTGCCTCAGCTTCCCAAGTAGCTGGGACTACAGGTGCCTGCCACAACATCTGGTTATTTATTTATTTTTTGTTGTTGTTGTAGTTGTCATTGTTGTTTGGCAGACCTGAAAAACTCTTTATTTTTAAGAAAAAGGTACAGTTTTTCATTTTCTAGTCTTGGCATGAATTTTAATTCTTTCCAGTGGAACCAAAACCTCCTGAGCTCCTTTCAGCGTCATCCAAAACTTGAACTTCTTCTATTTCTGGATAAAAAATCTGTTCACAAATGAGTTGTACAATCCGATCACCTTTCTTCAGACATTTCTCTGTCAAAATTAAATAGTACGGTACCAACATTTCCTCTGTAATCTTCATCTATGACACCAGCTTCTACATCTATAAAGTGTTTTTCAGCCAAGCCAGAATGTGGAGCTACTCTTCCCTAACACCCAGAAGGGAGAGCTGTCTGAACATGTGTCTTCACAATAGCTTTCTCTATAGGTGGTCTTGTATAATTGTAGGCACCGTACAGGTCCCGCCTGCAGCCCGTGTGGACACCTAGGATGGGGCATGGTGTGCTCTGAGAACCAGGCAAAGCTGAGCTGCGTACTGCTCTTCTCTTCGGGCCAGGCCCACTTGCTGGGGGAAGTGAGTGCCTCTTCCCAGTAGAGCCTGGCACAGCCAGGCGGGTGGATGGAAAGGAGAAAGAGAGCACAAGATAAGAGCCGAAGTAGCGACCACACCAAGATCCAAATTTTGAGAATTAGTGTCCTACTCTTACTGAGTGTTCTATCAGTGCCAACCAACTAGGTCTAAGTTGGCTGATAGTATTTTTCAAATCTGTATTCTTATTGATTTTCTGGTCTATGAATTATTTATAAAGGGATATTGAAATCTATGGGTATAATTGTGGATTATCTATTTCTACTTGCAGTTCTACCAGGTTTTGTTTCAAATGTTTTGAAGCTCTGTTGTTTTGTTGTTTATTTATTTATTTTTTTGCGACAGAGTCTTGCTCTGTTGCCCTGGGTAGAGTACCATGGCATCATCGTAGCTCACAGCAATTTCAAACTCTTGGGCTTGAGCAATCCTCTTGTGTCAACCTCCCATGTGCACCACCATACCCGGCTAGTTTTTTTGTTTTCAGTAGAGTCTCACTCTTGCTCAGGCTGATATCCTGAGCTAAAGCTATCTATCCACCTCAGCCTCCCAGAGTGCTAGGATTATAGGCATGAGCCACCATGCCCAGCTGAAGCTCTGTTATTTTGTATAGAAATGTTTACTATTACTGTGCTTTCCTAATAAATTGACAACTTTATCATTATGAAATTACTTCATTTGTGGTAATAATATTTGTTCTAGGATTTACTTTGATATTAATATAGCTACTCCAGCTTTCTTTTGATTACATGCTGTAACTCTTATTCATCCTTTCCTTCGTTTTTTTCTTTCAAAATATTCTGCTGTTTTTCCTCCCAGAAATTAGCCAAGACAATTGTTAGTTAGATCCCTTCAATTGCTTCTTCAATTTTTTTTTTCTCAAGTTGGCCTCTTTTCTTTTGCCTGTTTATTCTACTTTCATAGGGATTTACTTGATTTGTATTCTAATTCTTCTGTTAAATAATTTATTTTGCTTATCACGTTAATTTCAAGTTTTTTCATGGACAATTTTTTCTGGTTCTCAATTATCAGGACTGTTACTTATCTTTGTGTATATTAATTATTTTTGGTTTGTTTGTTTTTTCGTTCTTTCTAGTTCCCTGCACTGGCTTTGTCTCCTGAGCCCTCTCTCCTGTGTGGGGGTTTTTTTTTTTTTGGTCTCTCACATTTCTGTAGGAGGCTTCTCCAGACCTTTGCTGGTCTGAAGTGAAGACCCAGCACTTTGGTTGGAAATCTGAGTGTGAGCAGAGCTCATAGGCTTCACTGTAAAGTGATGGAGCAGCAGCCTAAGTGTTTTGGTTCAAATACCCCCAGGTGTCAAAATGTTTTTCTTTCCTCTGTGGCTTCTCACTTCCTTAGAAAAGGAGTCTGTCATTCCCCAGGACTTTAAACATGACTGCTGTTGTTCTAGGAGCCCGGGTCAGGGAGAAAGGGTAAGGTAAGTCCTCCTTATTTAGTGTGCAGACTTCTTTCCCTAGTTTTCAGTCTGCCCCCTCACCATGCCTCCAGCTGCTGGTGCCCTAATACCTAAACCTGCTGGCTTTTCAATTCAAAGAATAAATCACCTTGTTTTTTGTTTGTTTTTTGAGACAGGGTCTCACTCTACTGCTCAGGCTGGAGTGCAGTGGAATGCTCATAGCACACTGCAATCTCCAACTGCTGAACTTGAGCAATCCTCCTGCCCCAGCCTTCCAAGTAGCTGGTACTACAGGTGTGTGCCAACCATGCTTGGCTAATATTTCTATGTTTTGTAGATACAGGGTGTCATTCTTGTTCAAGCTGTTCTTGAACTCCCGCCCTCAAGAAATCCTCCTGCCTTGACCTCCCTAAGGCAACTACTTCTTAATTAAATTTCCCATCAATAGTCCTAGTTTCAGTCTCCATTTCAGTCCTGGGTCCGTAGTTCTGAGCTTCTGTGTAGTTCTTGGGGGAATATTGGCTTGCTAAATTAACTATACCTTCTTCATATCTTTTTCAGCTTTCAAATGTGTTGAAATTTCTCTTCTACTGTTGAATCCTCTTTACTTTGTGAGTTTATATCGTTTTAAATTCCATACTGTCATCATAGAAGGGTTTGGGAAGGAGGCAGACATAAAGACACTGCGAGCTGGCCATGTTTATCCCTAAATTCTACAACGGATTTGAATGACTGATTTCATAGATGCTTATAGGTATATGACATTTCCTACATGAAATTCATTTTAACTTCATGATTATTGCTCCTGAAATCAGCAGACATATCAAAAATATATAATTTAACCTCCTCTAAATACAACTACAGGCAAATTTGATATATTTTTTCCTTCTACATACAGGTGGACATAAAGTTTGCATGCGATTTAAGATAGTTTCACATAGTAAATTGCACACAAACTTTATGTCCGCCCTGTATAAAAACTTTTTGCATTTCTAAAATGGATCAATTTATATTTTTTTGCAATTTGATTTTTTCTTCCTTTCGATATTTCTTCATATCAGTACACATGCTATACCGAATTCTTTTTAGTAGCTAGGTAGCAAGTATTCCATTGGAAATGTATCAAAATTTATATCATAATTATTGATTGAGCATTACAGTTATTCGCTTTTGTCACTATTAGGCTGCAATGAATATAACACCACCTACAGATTAAATTCCTGGAAATAAAATGCTCTGGTCAAGAAGCATATTGTTTTCAGGTTTAATAAATGTAGTCAATTTCTTCTGTCCCAAAAAACACTGTAGTAATGATCTTTTGTTTTTTTTTTGAGACAGAGTCTCACTTTGTCACCCTAGGTAGAGTGCCATGGCATCATAACTCACAGTAACTTCAAACTCGGGCTCAAGAGATCCTCTAGCCTCGGCTTTCCAAGTAGCTGGGACTATAGGCACCCACCACAATGCCTGGCTATTTTTAGAGATGGGTGTTGGGGTCCCTTTGTGGACGCCACATATCAGGGCCCGGGACTGGTTGGTCTCCGGCCCCAGCCTATCTAGCTACGTTCCTGAGGCTGAACGCTAAGCTACCTTGCTCAAGAACAATTGCTCTTAGGTGCCTGAGAGCTATTTACTTTAGCAAGAAGGGGGAGAAAGAGAGAGATAGTCTTTGAGAGAGTAAAGCAGTCTTCTTAGAAAGATAGATTTTAGTTTTTAGCAGAGCTTAGTGATCTTCAGCAGAAAGACGCCATGCTGTCATTCTGCAGGCAGGGGAGGAGACAGAGGAAGCAGACCATGATAGAATGAGCTCACTCCCGACTGCCTTCTCCTCCAGCCTAATATAAGGCTGATCTCATGCCGCTCAACACAAGTGTAGAGACTGCCAATTCACCAATGCTCTCATCTCCTGAGCTCTTTCATGTTCCTTACAGAGCCAAATCCCTCCCCATGCCCTTTTCACCAAGGTGGGCCATTGTTGAGCTACAGGTGTTACTCATAACTCTCACTCCTCCTAGCCATAGGCTACATGGGCTGTTACAGGTCGGGTCTCCCTCTTGCTCAGGCTGGTCTCGAACCCCTCAGCTCAGGTCAATCCACCCACCTTGGCCTCCTAGAGTGCCAGGATTACAGGCGTGAGCCACAGAGCCTGGCCTGTAGTAATGATCTTGACTTGTTCTGAAATTGTTTATAGGTATCCACATACACACATATAGATATACATCTTTTATTTATTTATTTTTATCTTTTTATTTGAGACAGAGTCTCACTATGTCATCCTCAGTAGAGTGCTATGGTGTCATAGCTCACAGCAACCTCAAACTCTTGGGCTTAAGCAATTCTATTGCCTCAGCCTCCCAAGTAGCTGGAACTGCAGGTGCCTGCCACAATACCTAGCTGTTTTTTGTTTCAGTTGTCATTGTTTAGCTGGCCCTGGGCCAGGTTCAAACCCGCCAGCTGGCGCCATGACCACTGTGCTACAGGCGCCAAACCTAGATATACATCTGTTAATATGTCAACCAATTACCTCTGTTCAGATCATCAGTAACCTGCCTTTGCACTTTACAGTGATGGCTTAATTTTGAGCTAAGCAGTGTATCCTGTCTTGTGCATCTCAAAGACCACAGTGCTGATCTACCAGCCAGGTGCATTGGCTTTCTGTTGGAGGACCTTGAGTTGTGTCTTCCTTGTTTCCACAGGGGTCTGTGAGCGCCATCCACCTGTTTCCCTGCTTTCCTCTCCTTTGTTATTTACTATGGGTGCTCATGACATTTTCAACTTCAAAAATGAATCTCTAGGCTTCAGTAGCCTGGACGGATTTACTTCTTTTTTTTTTTTTTCAGACAGAGAGTCTTACTTTGTTGCCCTTGATAGATGGCGTCATAACTCACAGCAACCTCAAACTCTTGCACTCAAGAGATCCTCTTGCCTCAGCCTCCTGAGTAGCTGGGACTATAGGCACACACCACAACACCTAGTTATTTTTTAGATTTGGGGCTCTCACGCTTGCTCAGGCTGGTCTCGAGCTCGTGAGCTCAGGCAATCCACCCACCTTGGCCTCGCAGAGTGCTAGGATTACAGGTGTGAGCCACTGCACCTGGCCTGAAAGGGCTTAAGGGCTTACTTTTTAAGACTCATGTCATATCTCTATGGTCTTTAATTGAAAAGAGGGCGAACACCTGATATTAATCTCTGTCTCATTTGAGTACTTTCCTTGGAAACATTCAAAAACTAAAACCAAGACAAGCATGAATCTGTATGTGCTTTTCTTTGTGGTTCTTCATCCTTCCCTCCTTTTTCTGTTATAGCCCCATCAGTAGCACCTTTAAACGTCACCGTGTTTCTGAATGAATCTAGTAATCACGTGGACGTCAGATGGACGCGGCCTCCCATGAAGCGGCAGGATGGGGAGCTGGTGGGTTACCGGATATCTCACGCCTGGCAGAGCGTGGGGACTTCTGTAAGTCTGAACCCTAAAAGGGCACTGTTGGAATCATCTCCTTTTGACTCGCTGGTTTAATTCTGTTTTAGAAATTTTCACTGTGTTGTGAAAAGACCTTGTGTGATTGAATTAGGCAAGGCAACTTTCAATGCGATATCAACAATATAGTAAAAATTAGAGGTAAAAATCCTGAGGAGTCTTTTGAGGTGTTCCTCACTCACTCATCCATTCATTAATTAATTTAATAAGTAGAACTCATCCTCTGTTATCACTTCATTTTTGCCTTTAGGCAATTCAGGCTCTTCTAGGAAGACAGTGGAAACTACCCAGATACTTATAGTTTGAAGTCAGGGAGTAGCAGTTGGCAATTCATAGTCTTTTAGAAATTTCAGTGGATTCTTTTCAGAAGATTATCAGGGAGGGACCTCATACAGAATAACAAGGGGTAAACAGGTGCCAAAGAAAAGGACTAAACAAGTGAGGCAACTGGCCTGGCACAGCTGCATAAGAACTGAGCCCTGGCCAAACTGCAACAACAACAAAAAAAGCTGGGCATTGTGGCAGGCGCCTGTAGTCCCAGCTACTTGGGAGGCTGAGGCAAGAGAATCGCCTAAGCCCAGGAGTTGGTGGTTGCTGTGAGCTGTGTGATGCCACAGCACTCTACTAAGGGCGATAAAGTGAGACTCTGTCTCTACAAAAAAAAGTTCCTGATGAAAGAGAAACTTCTCCTTTCCTAGTCTTTTGTCCCAAGGCATTTTGTGCAAGGTACCCCTGGATTAACTTCATTTCCCCATTGGCCGAGTCAGGGGAATCAATGCCTCTCTTAGAGAAAGGTCTTTATTTCACAATGCCAAATGCTGTCTATACTAAGCATAAAGGTTCAGAAATGGTGTTTCAGTTCAGTAGAAATTTTATCTTTCTCTGGTTGTCAGAAAGTAATTATTATGAGCAGACACCACTTTGTTTAAAGAGCTTCAGATCATCCTCTGTCATTCTCCTTCTGGCATGAGTGAAACTACTTTTCCAGAAAGGACCTCTTGAGCTAAGGCACACAAAAGGGCAGCAATGATGAAAATCTTATGAGTGACGGTGGCCAGAGAGCCTTGTACACTAAGTGCCATTAATACTCGGCTGCACTGTGCATTCTCATCACCCTTTGTTTGGAATGGTCCCCTCTTCAGGGAGAACAGTACTCCCATAGTTAGGGCTGTGACCTTTCCAGTCATGTCCTTGGAAATGCTGAATCATCCCTGGGAGGAGGTCATTTGCATTGTGCTTACTCTACACTTCGTACATCATGACACTCTCGTGACAACAAAGTCTTGGTGCCTTCTTTGAGTTTGGGAAACATTCTCTGATGCAGCTGAGTTTCAAGTTCATGCTGCACAATTGGAGGCAAAAAAGAACACTGAAGATCAAATGCCAACCCTGGGAGGAGCCCGAAACCCACACCCAGAGTGAAGTTTGAGATGATCTCGGCATCCATCACTTCCATTTCTTTAAACTCCCTTCATCTTGAAGTGCAAGGCTGAAGAAAACACAACTGCATCTCTCAAAATTGTCTATTCATTCCCGTTTTTAGAAAACTTACTCAAGCTACTCTTTCTTTATGCAAATCAGTGGAGGTAGCTATTTTTGAAAGATATTTTTCACTTATAACTATAATAAGAGTGCACAATTTCAGAACATTTTTGGAAGTGGTCTTTGGGTGGGTTATAGCAGTTACACTGAAGGCAGGCTTGTACCTTTGCGGTCTTATAATTTTCGTGTCACTTTCACATTAAGAACTTCCTGATATTTACTGTATTTATTTGTTATATCTTAAGATATCTAGTTTTTTGTAGAGACAGAGTTTCACTTCATGACCCTCAGTAGAGTGTCATGGCATCACACAGCTCACAGCAACCTCCATTTCCTGGGCTCAAGCGATTCTCTTGCCTCCTTGCCTCCCGAGTAGCTGGGACTACAGGCACCCACCACAACGCCCGGCTATTTTTTTGTTGCAGTTTGGCCGGGGCTGGGCTTGAACCTGCCACCCTCGGTATATGGGGCCGGCACCCTACCAACTGAGCCACAGGTGCCGCCTGATATCTAGTTTTTTTGTTCTACTTTTCTTGATATTCCTTGCCTTTCAAATCAGAACTTAATGTAGAGAGGTACTGAGCAAGTGCAATCTGTTCTCCCTGACCTTGAAGCTGTGTCTTGCTCATCTTTATACTGTCTGAGCACAGGGCCTTGAACATGCTTCATGGACATTCTTAGCACTGTGGAGTCAATGTGTAGACCCAGCTACACCATCTAAACCAGCAGGAGAATTTTCCTCTGTGAATGGGACAGTCTTTTAATAAACGTGGACTAGGATTTTCCACTCCATTTCTATTCCCAGAAAGTGTCAGTGGGGCATCTATGAAAAAAGAGTTCATTGAGCATATAAATATGTAAAATATATAAAATATTGCATATTACCCTCTTCCTGAAGACACACAGAGAATACTGGCAAGTTCAAAATTCTTTGATGTTCTATAGTAAATAAATCTGTTTAGCTTTGACTCAGAATTACTCAAACCATGAGACAGAAATGCATGTTTATGTGTGTGGTTTTTATGAAGTTCATTTTGGGGGGATTATGGCTCTAATGCTGGTTTAATCTGTGTTTGGAAAGGATAGATAACTTAGAAGGAAATCTCATAGCAGAGATTACTACAGCCTTGAGACAACATGATACATAGATAACTTTTTTACAGACCCAGGGAGGCTGCAGTGCACTTAAGGCACTTAAGGATTCCTTGACTCCAGACCTCAGCCTTTTTTTTTTTTTAATAATTTTATTAAATCATAATTGTGTACATTGGTGCAATCATAGGAAGACCTCAGCCTTTTAAGGAGCTCTCCTGATGAGCAGAGATGTGTGTCTGGATGTTGGCATGTGCCCACCACCTTTTTCTTTCTTCCTTTCTCCCTCTTACTCACTGTCAAAGGATGGCAAAGTATCTGAGCTGAGCTGGTGTTATTTTAAGGTTTGAGGAGTAGGGAAAAAAATTCCCATGAGACAGGCCAGCCAAAGGTCTGAACCGCTTCTGAAATCCAAGGATAGATTAAAGATGGTATCTGGAGGATAAATCTACAATGCCAGTAAACTCCATGGATCGCTCAAATAAACTTCTTGGTTTAGGAAAGACAGTTTTGATGATGATTTTCTTTCATGTGCCAAGTCTTGAAAGATAACCACAAGGTCAAATCTGTATGAAGGTCACAAACTTCACACAGGTTAACTCTTTGCATTTGCTTACTTACTTAAGGAATAGGAGGTGGTAGTGAAAAACTAACCTCTCTGAGTTTTTGTAATGAGTTATAGGCCCTAAGTGATAAGTACAGGTTGAATATCACTTATCTGAAATGCTATGGACCGGAAGTGTTTCAAATTTCAGAATTTTTCAGATTTTGGAATATTTGCATTATATGTAGTGTTTACTAAGGGAGCATCCCAAATTCAAAAATTTTAAATCTGAAATGCTCCAATGAGCATTTCCTTTAATCATCATGTTGGTGCTCAGAAACTTTCATATTTTCTTTCTTTCTTTATAGACAGAATCTCACTCTGTTGTCCCAGGATAAAGTGCTGAGGTGTCAGCCTAGCTCACAGTAATCTCAAACTCCTGTGCCCGAGTAATCCTCCTGCCTCAGCCTCCTGAGTAGCTGGAATTATAGGTGCCTGCCCAATAACACCCAGCTAAATTTCTTATTTTTAGTAGAGATGGGGTCTCAAGCTTACTCAGGCTGGTTTCAAACTCCTGATCTTGAGCAATCCTCCTGCCTTAGCCTCTTAGAATGCTAGGATTCCAGGCATGAGCTACTGTACCCATCCCACATTCCAGATTTTGGATTTTGGATTTGGGATGCTCAAATAGGTTTATGTTTATTTCCAAAAGTATAATTTTGTTTTTGTTAGGATAGCTGCTCTTCTAGACATTTGATTCTTTCTCAGTCATGCATTTTGAGATAATTTCTCTAATAAATGATATAATGGCATATGAGCTATAATTGAAAAGAGAGCATGCAGCCAGAAGCAGGCCCAGCGTTCCTTCTCAGGTGCGAGTCTTACACTTTGAGGCGCTATCAGGGATTGAGCTGGGATGCAGATGTGTTGGTTATTTCTCAGCTATGGGCCCAAGTCACTGTACGACTAGGGTTTAGACTACAGAATTATCCTACCTGATGCCTTTCTGCCCCCTTCTCAAATTAAGTGCAGAATTACCAACTAACCCATGCTCAAAACTGGTTGCTATAAATATAATGCTCTAAAAAGGCGTCAGAATACATTTAAAAAATCATTAATTATTAATTTGTTTACTTAATTACAAAAAAAAAAAAATCTGTCAAATTTCATAAGATCAGACTCCAGTGGGGTAGAAATACCTTTTTAAGATTGTATTTTTCTGTTTCATTCCCCGTCTGGGGGTAGGTGGTATGACATGATATACTATACGTATACAGAGGGTGCCAAAAAATGTATATACATTTTAAGAGATGTTATCTATGTACATGTATTACTTTTTGAAGTTGAATCGAAGGTACTGGTACTGATCAAATATACCCAGACATGCTACATATATCCATTGTACTGGAAATTCATACACTTTTGGGTAATGATCTATTTTACTTCTAACAAGAACGCTAAAAATGTGTATACACACCCCCCCGTTTATTGGTTTTCATCTGTAATTCCTGACTTATAACTCTCACAGTCTGTATTGTTTCCTAGGTGACTAAATCAATAAGCATATCTTTTGCTACAGTATTTTGCCTTTTGTCTTTGGCATCTAAAGCTACTCTTGGTATTTAGAACTTTAAAAGTGAAAGTCTTTTTTTATAATGTTGGGGTACCTTGGGCCTCAGAAAAGAGAATCTCAGTCTGATGTTCTCCTGCGCTCCTTTCCTTTGCTCCTTTCCTTCCCCAGGGCAGGACTCTAATCTTTCCTGGCTTTCTGTCTTGGGGCTGGCCATAAAGAAATTCTCTGACATACCTTGTCTGATTGAAAGTCATAAGACCCCCATTTCAGAAGGGGGCCCGGCCCATACCTGGGAGGAAGGAACACTGCACAGAGAGGCTAAGAAGAATCTGAACAGACAGGCTTGCGGGGCTTCCCCAGTGAAGTCTCCCTGAAAGGCTCAGAAGAGGGTTTCGGAGAGCTTCCAGATAGCTGGGCACCTGGAGGTTCCTGGTGCATGCGGGGTGTGGGCTCTGCACCCTTCCTACAGGCCTTTCTCTGCGCATCTCTTCATATCCTTTGTAATCCTTTGTAATTATCCTTTATAATGAGCCAGGCAACGTGTGTTTTCCTGAGTTCTGTGAGCCACTCTAGCAAATTAAATGAACCCAAGAAGGGGTCATGGGAACCCCAGTTTATAGCCAGTTGATCAGAAACACAGGTAAAACAGTCTGGGACTTGGGATTGACAGCAAACATGGGCCAGTCTTGTGAAACTGAGCCTTCAAACTGAGTCTTGTGGCATCTGACACTGTCTCAGGCAGATAGTGTCAGAATTGAACTGGGTTAGAGGATGCCCAGCTGGTGTCTTCTGTCCACTTGTGGGGAATTGAGTGTCCGCTTGTGGGGAAAACTTCCCACCTACTACTTGGTGACCAGAGGTCACAGAAGTCTTCTTTGTTGATCATTGTGATGGGAGAGCACAGCCAAAGCAGTTTGATTTTTCTACACAGGGGGCATTTCTGGTCCTGGTGGTCACTGCATGTTTAGATGTAGAAATGATCTCTGGATGGCCGACTGGGTGCTCTCTTGGTCATGAATGATGGGACTGCTGTCCCCTTATGTGCTGAATTGGGCCCCTCCGGCACCATCACTAGAAGTACAGGCTTGAGACCAAGTGACTAAGGAATAAAGTTGCCAACAGAATCATGCTTTTGCTGTTCATTGATAATTGGGGGTAAAGAATACTTTCACGGATCATTTCTATAGTTCAATAATTGGGGGTATCTGTGCCCTCATATGACCTCATATTCTCTCTTCTCTCTCTGAAATCAAATTTCCAAGATTCAGAGAGATAAAGACATGTTTCTAGAGTTTCATTTCAGCTTACACAACTCCTAAAATTTCCATTTGAAAAGCCAGTCTAACACACACAATGAGTTCCCTACACCAGACAACATTGTGATCATCAAGGTCTGAGAAGAAAGGAGAAAGTGTTGTCTAAACGCTTAGTTCTGGCTGGTTTTCCCTATGTTTTAATGGCTTGCTCTTTCACAGCAGGGGTTTTAGCCATCATAAATTAAAGTAAAACCAGAGTTTTGAAAAGTGAGCAAACTGTGTATTTGACTGTCACACCGAAAGTAAAAGATTGTATATCTGCCTTCCTCCTTATAGATTTTAGTCAAAATTCTTACAATTTCAAGGAACAGGAGCTCCTCTGTGCTGGTTCAAGGGCAGCTGGCAGGTAGGACTCATGCTGTGGTGGTTCGAGCACAGGCGTTCCATGGAGTTGGTCTTGCTCTTGCCATCTGGATGCCTCTGCCACCTGTTCTTGCTCCTCTAGAAGCTTCTTGGTGACCACTCTAAGTGCCATGCCCTCATGACCCTACTTGCCCCCAAGGCCTGAGGTTACTTTAGTCCCCACCTGCCTTTTGGTTCCACTGGCTGTAGCCTGCGTGAGGATGGAATTCTGGGGGACACGGCCCCTAGAGGTGGGTGGGTAGGTGGGACGGCTTTTCCTCAGATGGAACTGTAGGCAAGCAGACTGTGACCCCTGGTGCCTCTGTGTTTCATTTCCTCTTTTCCTCTCTGTCCCCAGAAAGAACTGTCTGAGGAAGTCGGTCACAGTGGCAGCCATGCTCAGATTTCCATTCCAGTCCGCAACGCCTCGTGCACAGTGAGGATGGCAGCCATCACCAAAGGCGGGGTCGGGCCCTTCAGTGACCCCGTGCAGATATTCATCCCCGAACACGGTGAGAGCTGGGTCCATCGCTGTCTGCTAGAATGTAGTAATCCTGGCAGTACACAGCTTGCCAGAGGGTAACATGTGGGATGGACGGCTGATTAAAGAATGAAAAGTAAAGGCACTCAGTGGTTCGAACCCAGCTCAGGCCAGCTAAAACAACAAATAACTGCAACAAAAAAATAGCCAGGCGTTATGGTGGGCCCCTCTAGTCCCATCTACTTGGGAAGCTGAGGCAAAAGAATCGCTTAAGCCCAAGAGTTTGAGGTTGCTGTGAGCTGTGATGCCACAGCGCTCTACCCAGGGCGACAGCTTGAGACTCTGTCTCAAAAAAAAAGAATGAAAAATAAGGACCAAAAAGAATTTTTGCAATGATAAAGATATGATGGCACATTTCACAGAATTAGTGATACCTCTGGGTCCTCCTACTGTTACTATTATTGATAATAGTGTACTGGGAAGATTAGTTCTTTCAGATTATCAACTTTGACTTCACTCATTGAATTTAGTTAAAATGACATGTGCTGTACATATCTGAATTTCAGACAAGCAGTGTGGGTAATCCTTAGCTTTCTCTGCTTGGGTTCTTTATTTATGTGCTGGTGCTCGTTTTGCCAGGTTTGAAGCAGTACTGCTTGCCATGTTTTTACCCATTCAAGCCTTGCCTAATGTGCTCTGCGATTCAGTCTGCACCGAACATGAAATGTTTCCTGTGGAAGCCGTCTCTGACTGCACTGGGCCGACTGAGCTAAATGCCCAACCATGTGTGCTGGCCTTTGCATGTCACCGCAGTGTCCCTTGGCTTGGTGCCACTGTGGAGCCCCAAGTGATTCAAATGCTGTGCTCGGTTCCATAGCCCAGTGGAGCCACCATGTTCTGACTCTGACCTGCCCTAGGTGGTTTGATGTTAACTGCCTAAAATCCACACGCTGCCGCCTACATCAGTGTGACTTGTACATTTACAGGTTCGTGCCAGACCTGGCCTTTGTACCCAGGCAGACAGGATTTAGACACAGATGACTGAGTTCTCATCAGTCTGTTCCCAATGACCCTCAAACATGCTGTCCCTTTTAGTGCTGAGATGGAACCATACTGCATTTCTGCCATCCCTGGGCTCAGTATTTGGGGAGTGTTAGTCACTGGTGATGGGGAGACAAGATGTGTCTACCTGGTGGAAATTCAAAGACAATGACATTCTGATTTTAAAGGGACAGTTTAAAAAAATCAAGAGTTTAAGACTACAGAGCATTTATCTTCCTTCATGATAAACTCTAAAATTTGTAAAAGCTTTGCTACACAGGCAACCCTTGCCTTGCACAGCTCCAAGATGCATAAATTTCAGTTGCCACAGTTACATAACGTCAGTTCCCCAACCATGCAGTTTGAATGTTAGTTACCATCTTATATCAACTGTAATTACATAAAGCATAACTTAGCTGCTAGCTGTTAAGGCCTCAAATCACCAGGTTGGTAACAGATGGGCATCATGATCATGACCAGTGGTGTCACATCTTTCGAAATCTTGTAGTGATTGGTTACTACGTAACTGTCTTTCAGTTCCTGTATGTCTACCCAAGGCACGTGGCTGCATTGCCTCCCTGTCTCCCAGTGATAAGCCCACGTGACATTTTACAAAAATGGGTCATTGAAAGAGGGAATTGGAGAACAAAGATGAAAGTGCAGCAGAGAAAAAAAGTGATGGTGCTGAAACTGAAATTTGAATCGAATACAAGTAGACTGTGGAATGTTGATACGGCCACTGTTTGATAGGCTTTAGATATGCAGCCCAGGCACTTGGTGAAGGTAAAGTAATCCACATAAATGAAGAGATTGTGATAAAACAGGACAGAGACGTCACAGAGAAAGTGACACAGGCAAAAAACTTAACACTAAAGGAATTCTCAGAGATATTTTAAAACATTGAAAGTACAGAAGATAAAACATCGAAAGTTTTAAGACATCGAAACACCTCAGGAAGGTGTATGGCAATTCTCTAAAACATGGAAAATATATTTTCTCTTTATCATAAGTCACATGACAGAAAAGCAAGCTCTGTTCAACCTACTGTTGACCGATGTTTTACAAAGAAATAACACTTCAATTCTTCAGAGTTTTTTTTTTTTCTTGAGACTGAGTCTCACAATGTTGCCCTCGGTAGAGTGCTGTAGCATCACAGCTCACAGCAACCTCTACTTCTTGGGCTTCAGTGATTCTCTTGCCTCAGCCTCCCAAGTAGCTGGGACTACAGGCACCTGCCACAATGCCCAGCTATTTTTTGGTTGCAGTTGTCATTGTTGTTTAGCTGACCCAGGCTGTGTTTGAACCCACTACCCTTGGTGTATGTGGCTGGCGCCATAATCACTCTGCTACGGGTGTCAAGCAGTGCTTTAATTGTTTTTTTTTTTTTTTTTTTTAGAGACAGAGTCTTGATTTGTCCCCCTCAGTAGAGTGCCATAATGTCACAGCTCACAGCAACCTTCAACTCTTGGGTTTAGGCGATTCTCTTGCCTTAGCCTCCCAAGTAGCTGGGATTATAGGCACCTGCCACAATGCCCAGCTATTTTTTGTTGCATTTTGGCCAGGGCTGGGTTTGAACCTGCCACCCTTGGTATATGGGGCCGGTGCCCTACTCACTGAGCCACAGGCACTGCCCAGCACTTTAATTCTTAATGTTTTTAACGTTTTAAATTGTAGTGTACCAAGTGAATATTAGTTTTACTGTGTTTTTCATTTTCCAGTACATTTATAACCAAAACAATTTTCCCATTTTTTTTTTTTTTTTTTGTAGAGACAGAGTCTCACTTTATCGCCCTCGGTATCTCACAGCAACCTCCAACTCCTGGACTTAGGCGATTCTCTTGCCTCAGCCTCCCGAGTAGCTGGGACTACAGGTGCCCGCCACAAGGCCCGGCTATTTTTCTGTTTTGCAGTTCAGCCGAGGCTGGGTTTGAACCGACCACCTTCGGTATATGGGGCTGGTGCCCTACTTGATGAGCCACAGGCGCTGCCCTTCCCATTGTTTTTTAAAATCATTGTTTTTTTAACTGACAGTGAAAACTATATGTATTTAAGGAGTACAATGTGATGTTTTGAGATATATGTATCCATACACACACACAGTGGAACAATCAAATCAAACTAGGGTCCCATTGATTATTAAGATCACTGTGCATGGTCTTAGCTTGCACAGAGTAAGTACTGCCTGCATTTGTAGGTTATAAAAGACCACAATTTAATTAAATTCTAGAAGCTTCTGACTATGTGTTCTTCCCTCTTACAAGCCAATGTTTCTCATGTATTTCAAATCCCAAAGAGATATTTTGAATTTATTCCATTGGTATTTTACCAGGTTGGGTAGATTATGCCCCTTCGTCAACTCCAGCACCTGGCAACACAGATCCTGTGCTCATCATCCTTGGCTGCTTTTGTGGATTTGTTTTGATTGGGCTGATTTTCTATATCTCTCTGGCCATTAAAAAAAGAGTCCAGGAGACCAAGTTTGGGTAAGTAGGCTAGTTAAAAATGCCCAGTGATATTGAGGAGGTTGTTATACAATGATGACGCATTTCCAGTTGGCCCTGCCCTTCACATTGCACCCGAATGGGGGCCCTGCCTTATGCAAGCCCGGCTTCCTTACATAGCCCAATGCTTACAAAGGCAGCCAACAGCAAAAGTCAGCCATCAGTAGAGTTCTTATATAGGGAAGATTATCAGTTCCCCTTTACTACTCAAACTGGGTGGCGTTAAAGGAGGATTTTTATTAGAAGCCTTAAAAGTTACCCCAAGGCCAGGCACCGGGCTCTTGCCTATAATCCTAGCACTCTAGGAGGCTGAGGTGCAAGGGAGGATCACTTGAGCTCAGGAGTTTGAGATCAGCCTGAGCAAGAGTGAGACCCCTTCTCTACTAAAAATAGAAAAACTAGCCAGGAGACATGGCAGGCACCTATAGTCTCAGCTACTCAGGAGGCTAAGGCAAGAGGATCATTTGAGCCCAAGAATTTGAGGTTGCTGTGAGCTATGATGATGCCATGGCGACAGAGTAAGACTCCGTCTCAAGAAACAATTAATTAATTTAATTACCCCCATTACACTTGTAATCGTAGCACTCTGGGAGGCTGAGGCAGGTGAGTTGCTTGAGCACATGAGTTCGAGACCAGCCTGAGCAAGAGTGAGACCCATTTCTAGGAAAAATGAAAAACTGAAATAAAAGGATGTCTTGAGCCCAAGAGTTTGAGGTTGCTGTGATCTATGATGCCAGGGCACACTTTCTACCAAGGGCAACAAAGTGAGACTCTATCTCAAAAAATCAACAACTAATCAATCAATAACTTTAAACAAATTAATAAAAAAAAGAAATGAAAATATTTCTACCAGCTAGGCCTCCACTAACTCATGAATTTTGCCCGCAAACATATCTTAAATGTAGGTTTTGTTTTGTTGTATTTTTTTGAGACAGAGTCTCACTTTGTCATCCTCTGTAGAGTGCCCTGGCTGGTCTTGAACTCCTGTGCTCAGGCAATCCACCTGCTTCGGGCTCCCGGAGTGCTAGGATTACAGGCATGAACCACCACACCCAGCCTCTTAGATGAGTCTTTAATATGTTTGATTCAACCCTGGTTATAATAATCTGGGAAATTTGGAGGTTAGGGAAAGTAGTAGAATTTGCCAAAAAGTGTGGTTGCTGAGTACAGTAAATACGTTAATAAGACTATGGTACTTTTTCAAATATTTAGGAATGAAACTATTGCCAGGAACTATCAAGCTCAGCAAAAGCTCAGAACAACTGAAAATCTGGTCACACGTTATTTTTATCTAACTAAAGTTAGTCCAATGGGTCTTTACTACCAACCCTCTTCATTCATTTTGTACAAGTGTCTTTCAGTTCATTTTTTTTTTTTTTCTGAGACAGAGCCTCAAGCTGTCACCCTGGGTAGAGTGCTGTGGCATCACAGCTCACAGCAACCTCCAATTCCTGGGCTCAAGCGATTCTCCTGCCTCCGCCTCCCAAGTAGCTGAGGCTACAGGCGCCCGCCACAATGCCCGGCCATTTTTTGGTTGCAGCCGTCATTGTTGTTTGGCGGGCCCGGGCTGGATTCGAACCTGTCAGCTCAGGTGTACGTGGCTGGCGCCTTAGCTGGTTGAGCCACAGGCGCCGAGCCGAAAAAAATAAATTGAGAAATGATAGGTTGAACAGAGCAAAACACGACAGGAAGGAATCTTTCCTTCAGGATTTTGTGCATTATCAAAATGATTTAAAAGCCCGTTTGGAATTTTCCAGCAAGAACACAATAAAATGCAGGAATGAGATCCTTGATTCCCAAATATCCTTTCTTGGATCCAGACAGCCTGTGATCGTGCATATTTCTGTCCGTGATGAAAAGTGGAGAGTGATGGATTTTAAAGCTAAGTTAAATTTTTAATTAAGGTTCTCTCTTCTAGCCTGAGATTATGTCCTTCCTACTCTTTGGGCCAGGATGATGTCATTTCTTTTCTTAACTGCTGGTGATTTTTGTAAGATGTCTGAGCCTGTGAAAGTAAAATAAATAGCCCCCTCAGACTGCACTCTGCTTCTATTTATTATTATTGTTGTTGAAATGTTTTCTTGTCTTGAAATCACTGGATTGGATAACTAAAGGATGAAGTGTGATCTCTACTTTCTTATTTTTGAATGCGTCCCAAAGCAGAAGAGTTATGCTTTGGGGAAAAGTCTAAGAATCCAGTCATTTCAGAAGAAAAATGATGAATTATTTATGTGATGGGACAAGAATTATTAAAATAATTTCCCCGAAATGACCCCTCCTCCTTCCCTTCTTCCTGCTAAAGAGACTCCTGGCTCTCTCCATTTGTCAGTTTTATTTTTCTACCCTCGCTATGCTCTGAAGAAGGTTCAGGTCTTCCCAAGCAGGTGAATTAGAGGTTTTTCAAGGCATAATCTGAACAAAAGGAGGGGAGATAGACAGACAGACAGACACAAGGATTTGTGAGGATTCTGCGAGAGGGGGAAGAAGGGGGAAGCATGGAGTTTAAAGGCAACAAATAGAAATGAATGGGCAACTTTCTGATGAATATTCACAAAACCGGTAAAGAATCTGATATTTCTTTTTGGTAACAGAACCTGGCTCCTTTTCCCACATACCCTCCAAAGACTCCCGTGTGGCTAATCATCTCCAAAAGGTTTTTTTTTTGGCTTTGGTAGAGAGAGGTGCCCATCTCTAATTTGTGTCTAAGATCATTTTCTAAAAACCAAAGTCTTGGTATTTTAATGTCATTCTTTTTGCTTATCTTCAGCTGACAAATAAGAGGATAAGGGCATAGTAGATAATGTGAGGGTGTATGGCACACCTGTTGAGTCTTGGGTGCAAGACCCAATTACAAGAGGGGCTCTAACCAATGCAAACATTGTAACCTAGTTGTCTGTACCCTCCTATTAACTGACATTAAAAAAAAATGGCATCCAGGCACAGGCTACATTTTTAATGGCATTTGCATTTATTTGCACAATGAAGAAATAATAGTAACAGGTGCTAAAACATAATCTTTCTGTGTGTTCTACTTGTATAAGCAATGTCATGATGAAAAGGTAGCAGAAGGCAAAGCTCCCTTAGCTTCTTCCATTGCTGTTGGTCTTTTCTGAATTTCAGTGGTGGAATCTGAAGTTTTAGCCACCTAGTCTTCATGACTAGTAAGTCCCCACTCTCTTGGTCGTGTCATCTCCTCAAATTGACCTTCGCTATTTGTTCTTGAATGCTTCCTTTAATATCCGCACCCAGGAGCTACTTCGTCTCTCATCTTGAGACGAGTTTTGCCTTCAGGTTGGAATGTTTCCCGACACATCCTTCTCCATTTCGAGAATGAATTTAGGCGATCCTTCCTCCTTTTCCGCCTGGACTATATGTTGGTCCCTTGCTAATTAGTTTCCATTCATCCACGCTTCCACCAACATAATTAGAGCAATTCTTCATTGCTCCCACTGCAGAAAAATGGAGCATGCACCTTACAAGGACCCCACAAACCCTCTTAGAGACCAGTTGCAGCCTGGTTTTAAAGATCATTCCTGCCTATTCCACTTCTGTATCCAGCTCTGTTCATACAAAACCACTGCCACTTTCCAACCATACCCTGCACCGTGTTCACGTTATTTCTTCTGCCTGTTAGGTGAACTCTCTCTGCTGCCTGGGAATCTCTTCATTCTCTGAGAAACAGGTTAAATATCACCTCCTTTCTGCAAGTTCCCTGCACGAAGCAGAGCCGTTGGAGCCTTTTCCTATGTTTCTGTAATACTGCTAATAACACTGGCATTGCACCTCTACAGCATTGAATGAAATACGTATATTTTTTATTTGACTCTTTTCACCGTTTCACCAAACCTACTTTAGGGCTTTGCTGTTCAAAATGTGCTTCCAAGGCCAAAAGCAGAATGAGCTTCACCTGTGAGCCTGTTAACCAGGGAAACTCAAAATCTCCAGATCTGGCTTGGCCCCTGTGGCTCAAGCGGCTAAGGCGCCAGCCACATACACCTGAGCTGGCGGGTTTGAATCCAGCCCGGGGCTGCCAAACAACAAAGACGGCTGCAACCAAAAAATAGCTGGGCGTTGTGGCAGGTGCCTGTATTCCCAGCTACTTGGGAGGCGAAGGCAGGAGAATAACTTGAGCCCAGGAGTTGGAGGTTGCTGTGAGCTGTGATGCCACAGCACTGTACCCAGGGCAACAGCTTGAGGCTCTGTCTCAAAACAAACAAACAAACAAAATCTCCAGATCTGCGGCATTACAGTCTCTGGAGGGGACCCAGGAATCTGCATCTTCACAAGACTTCCAGGGGACTCTTAGGCCTGATATATCCCCACAGTAAGGACCAGAACTCATGTAACTCATGTGTCTAAACGTGCTGCACAGTAAGCCCCCGATAAACACAAAGGGCAAATGAACAACCTCTTCTGTTTTTGTTACTGAGCGTCTCCTTCCCAAGTCTGCACTGCAGCCCATGACATGTTCTCATCAAAATTAGTTTTGCCCTGCTTTTCCCAGTCAGTATTGACCACAGCTTATTGAGTTTGCCCCACACAACTCTGCAATCTGCATCGCAGTTCTTGTCTGATTCAAGCTTCCCCATTGAACATTCCAAACCAGTTTTCTCTGCAGACCCCCTGCCAGTGCCAAGGAGAACACTTGTTAATGTTAATGACATTTCTGGGCAGGCCGAAAGTGCAGGCTAGACAAAAAAGAGAGAGAGAGTGTGAACCCTGCCAGAGAGGAGGGGGAGTGTATGAATGTGAAAACACTTTGGCCAAGTATTTATTATCGATGGGGTTTTCAAATAGCCGTAAATCTGGAAGATATTAGGGCCTTCCAAACGAATTTGACCTCATCATATGCAATGAAAAATAGTGGAAGGTGTAGCCAAGTCTGTAATATTGCAACAGAAAGAGCCAGTAGAGGGGCTGTTAACTGGAATAACTTGGTGATTTACTATGAAGTGAGAGTCTTCGAAGCTAACATTGAACCTGCCCAGTGAAAGGAACATTGAGCGTTGAAGCAATTATTCTAGTAATTGAGTAGGGGAGAAAATCATTCCTTTTGGAAAAGAGAGTCATGCCTCGCAATTAGCAGTGTACATTGATCAGAGACATCAGGGAACTGCTTGATCTGTCCAGCTTTTGTCTTTTACACGGAGGGTACGGCCTCCCTTTGCTCATCTGCCCTGAACAATCTTACTGAGATATTGCACCCCAAATGGGCATTGCTTCTGTGCACAACCCTTCAGAACACCTGAGAATGATTAGAGTATGGTCATCTAATAAAAGGAGTCTGATGCTCAAAAACTTGGCACGTGTGCACACACACAAGCTATAGCTGTAGCTTCTCAGAAACTCTCTTTTCTTATGCAATACATCAGACATATGAAAAATACAGAATATGCTACAGCAAATGCCCTATGTCCACTCTGCAGCTTGCAGCATAAAATATAACAAATATAACTGAATCTTTATCAGGCCCTCTCCCTGATGAGAGGGAGGCACACTGCTGAACTCAGTATTTCTCATCCCCACACATCTCTCTCTCGCTTTACCATATATGCATATATCTGGAGAGACTATATAGCACTTTTCCACGTTCAAGAGCTGCACGTAAATGATGTTCTACTGTATGTCTCCTCCTGCAAATTATTTTTTGTTTTTGTTCAACATCATGGCCTAGAGATTTATCCATGTTGACACACAGAGACCTATTTTATTCATTTAAAATAGAGCATGGCATTCCAGAGATAAATTTTGCTGCAATTTATTTTCTATTTCCCTATTGCTGGGCAATTAATGCTTCTTCGGTTGATACTGTTTTCTCAAACTTTTGCCTCAATAGTAAAATGAATCTTTATACATGTGTCTCCTTCCTATGCACGTTTAGGGATATATCTGAGTCAAAATATATGCATCTTGAACTTCCTGTGATGCTAAGTTGAGCGTCAAAGCAGTCGCTTTATTCACTGTCCCCAGCCGCATGACGGAGTGCCCTCTGCTCCCACATCTATAGCATTGCCTATCTTTTAAAATTTGCCAATTGGAAGAGTGTAAAATTAACAAATGCTTTCCAGAGGTGAATGTTTAGCACCCCCAGTAAAGAACACTTGACTCTTACGGAATTGAGAACACTCTGTATCAGGAGTATTGAAGAACATCTTTCCACGATTGTCATTAATGGGCTAAGATTGTATCTGGAATGCAGTGGTTGTTCAATACATATTTTCTGAATGAATTCAGTTTGGCTATAGGAGATGATTCAGAAAACGAAGCAAGAAAAATACGTACCAGGAAAGCAGTGACTAGCCAGCCCATGACTATTCTTTGGAAAATAAGGACAACAACAACAACAACAAAAGAAAATCGGCAAAACTCTGTCTTCACTTCCCGGGGCAATATAGCTTATTCCATCAGGTACCCTTTTGGCTTTAACTCCTACACTTTACAGTCAATGAGCAAAAACCAATTCCATTCCTCAAATTCTTCTCACTTACTATTCTGCAGTCTCAATTCATTAATTTGTTTAATCAGCCCTCATCAATAACACTTCTCTCCATTACATTGCTCTAACTCAAAAGAAAACAAGCTCTGAATACTCAAAAGTGTGAATCTACAAAGAAACCCAAATACACAGAATAAAGCAGAAAAACACTTGGTTCAGTATCTTCTGGGCGGGGTTACAATAATTTCAGGTCCGCTGTGTTCCAAGGTCAAGGCTGAAAAACGTTTCTCATTTTGTTGCTATCGTGGTAAATTAGAAAATTAGAATTGAATGGGTACAACACTGAGTTACTACCAAATGACAATTCCACGGAGGATGGGTCTCAACAAAGGGAGAATTCCTGAAGTCTCTTCAGACTTCAGAGGAAAACCTCTGAAACCTTCCCTACAAACTGTAGCTCATCTCAACTCAGATTTTTATAAGCAGCAGAAAAACTACTCACATTTGGGAAATTTGCAGGTCCACTGGCATTAGAGTTATACAGCTATACAAGAGTGAGCAGCTGTTCTTATGAATATCAAATTTTCTTAACAGACAGCCAACGAGGAATTAAGATCTTAGACTCAATATTCCACCCTAAGTATGGGTGAAAGGATCAAACGATATTTTTCTTCATCTGTTTGAGGAGGAAAGTAGAGAACTTTGCATAGAATCTTTCACCCTTTATTATAAAAAAGATAACAGATATGATCAATAAGTAAGCTGTGAGCAAATAAAACTAAGAGGTGATATTTGTATAAAGGATAAATATCATGTTCTTATTGGACCGAGTTGTTTGACTCGGTCAGCTAAATTACAAGGTGAGAATGTGTTTTTACCTACATTTGACTGACAGGGGAACAGATCCTGCTTTTGGAACTGTAGGAGTTATTGACCAAATGATGCTGCAGTTATAGCTGTGCCTCAGAAATAGCTCAAGTCTGAGTTTTTGCATGTTGAATTGAGGGTTTTATTTCTAACCACCAGAGGCAAATGTCACAGCCCTAATTTCTAGGTTCTCCAAACCTTTCGACCCAGAATAAAGATGTTGTGTTTTTGGTACGTATCGTTCCATATAAAGGTTAAGCTGCACACCCAGATGATGACATGTGATTCTGTAAAATTATCATTCCTACTCGTTGGGAGGGACAATGAAGTGATAATGTCTCATATAAAGTGAACAAAATCATCTCAGTCTCAAATAAAGGGAATGAAATCATCCTCAGGAAACTTTGCTATTTTAACTGAGCTGTAACCAGACAATTCCAAAGAAAATGAGCAAGTCTGCCATCCAAATGCAGCTCCAAGGAATGTGCTCCCTCTCTGCCCTGAAACCAAACCATCTTTGCATCTCTGCCCTGAAAATTAGCTGTGCCTAAGTTCTTCCTATGCAGAAATTACAGAGCTACTGCAAGTCCACCATTAAAGAAACAATGGTGTCAACAACAACAACCAAAAAAAACAACAATGAAAAGAACGTATCAGGGATCTCCTAATCAGGTACTAAGTCATAGTAACCATTAATAACTGGGTTGCTCCTGTTTCTGGTTTACTAGACAAAAGTCAACGAAAAGCTTTAAGCAGGCCCACTCGTGGTGCAAACACGTGAGCGTGGAGGAGAGAGAAGTCTTCCTTTCTGTTTAACTGGTTGAAAATTTTCCTCTTAACTTCATCTGACCTAAGAAAAAACCAGTATTGTCTTGATGCTTAAAAACAAAATAAAATAAATGCATCAAATTCTACGGGATAAGCTCATTAGCTCAGGATTTGACAGGTTGCTAAACGGTAAGTGAGAGTGAAGAACTACACACGCTGTAATTAATTACCAAAACAGGCACTGCTGGGGCGAAAGCTGGGACAAGAAAGTGCTGACAGCACAGAATTCTCATTCCACTGCCCTCCCTGCCTCTCCCAATTTCCAGGAGAATGGGAAATCATGAACAATTGATACACTCCGTTAGCTGCTATCACAGAGAGTGAGTTTCCACAGCCTTAGGGGTATCTTACACAGTTTAACACTGAAAATAAAAGGTAATGTTCTTGGCAAAGAGCTAGGGGGATTAAATTTGGGAGGCTTGAAGCAGCCTTGAATTGTAGTCAATAAAAAAGGGCCCAAATAGTAATTTTGTAATTTAACTGTGCTGGTTATGCCCAATGAGTCAGACACTTGTGAAATAAACCATGTAAATAGAAAAATGGCTTAACTCTTTCAGTTGGCACACAGGGCGTTTGCCTCCTCCCAACCTTCTCAGGATTGGGCTCTCTGACTCGGGAAGCATAATGTGATTATTTACATGCTACCAACACGTCTTTGCAAACAGTTCTTCAGTAAAGGTGTTGACTCTTCTACGAGGTTCTTCCTAATAAATTCCTGAAGGCTACCAATACAATGTAATATGCTCGATGTATCAGCTTAGGGAAGGCCAGAGCCCCCAGTCAGGAGAAACTGGAGAATCTTAAAAATCACAAAACTCTTGACCACGCAAAAGGACTCTACGGAGATTTGTAGCTGGGTTTTTGAAGCAAGTACCTCACAGAAAAAAGGAATAAGACATCCAGCTAGGAAAGCAATAGGGCTAACCATGATTTGTGCTCATCGGTTGAAAGGTCATCTTCTTCCCCTCTCTTTCTTCCTTTTATCTTCCTTCTTCCTTAGGGTGAATTTTGAGGCTGAATTAATATTATCCACATTGCCAGATTAAGGTGTCTGCCAATCTGTGGATTGAGAACTAGGAGAACCAAAATGCTTAAAACACACATGGTTGTACTTAAATCTTCAGCGCTATGAGTGACAAATGGACCATCATGATTGCCTCTTGGTAGTATGCTCTTAAGATAACAACTTTATTTATTCATGGAATCTGTAAACACACCCAATCTCTTGAAGAGTCCAGAGTCCAGGAATATATAAATATTTCTCCACAAGAAGGAGTTCATCACTGCTCTCTCACCTTTGATGAATCCCACCATGGCCTGAAGGGATGGAATATCCCCTAAGGTGAAAAAGTATTTGAGGTACATTTGTAAGGCAGCATTTTCCCATCTTAACCATTTGTAATGGTTATAGGGTAATTATAACCCTTATATCCTGGGTACAAAAGGGCAATGGCTCAGGTGACCCTGCTGTCTCCTTAGCAGGATCAAGACTTATCACCCAAATAGCCTACAAGTCATCAGAGTTACTCAGATTTCAGAGATGGTTTTGAAGTAACATGAATTGGGAATAAAACCCCTACATCATCATACTCAACAATCAAATAGCTACCAAAACGACTGGAGCAGGACGCTGTCTTGATCATTCACGTTTCTGGTGGCTGGCACGCTATCTGGTTCCCAAGGCATACTTGAGAGGGAAGAAAGGAGGAAGGAAATTTGTTGATCACTAAAAATTCTCTAAAGATAGAGGACACAATTCCCCCAAAGCTAATCAATCGGGTAATTCCTAGGACATGCTATCTAGATGTCCAGAGTTGAAACATCCCCCGAGAGTTAAAAGAGCTCTTATTCTTATTTCTGTTTTGTGCGATCATCTGCTAACATTTTGCTGACTTTGGCTAGACTACCTCAGATCCAGACACTAGAATGTTCTTCTCCCTCCCTCCCTTACACATTTTCATGGTGCACGCTGAACAGTAGAGGTATAGCTACCCTCCCATGGAACTTCAGTGTAGGGCTGTAGTCTGTTTTCTGTGTACACAGCATCCTTTTCCTCTCGGGAGAATCTCTCTCTTTCTCTTCTCAGAAGCTGCTCTTCCTCACCTCTTATCCTCCACAGCACAGCACTGTTCTTAAGGAGCACTGACCCCTTGGCCACCGTAGATTAACCAAGTTGTTACTGGAGAACTCCAATCTCAATGATCAAAGTTCTTCTCTGTCATATATGAACCAGAACAAGGAATAATACAGTCCTCCTGGGCGGCAGGGAGGGAGGTGTGAGGTTAAAGAGATGTTGGTGGCCAGGTTAAACAGGTAACCTGAGTCAGAAAAAAGGGGAGGAGAAGTTCTAGCTCCATCAGTGTTCCTGTTCCTGGTGGTCTTCAAAGTGTGGATATGCCCTTGAATTTACAACAATTTGGATGCCCAAATCTTCCCATATTTCTTATACAGATAAGCCTTTTACGATTGAAGGCCTCTCTTCTACACAGGTTCTGTCATTGGTACCTAGAGAATCCTGCCTCGTACAGACATACTGATCCTCTTTCCTCACATTCTCTAACTAGCAAATGGTGTTAATGGTGGACCTCCCTCTCTGTGTGAATGGAACCAAGTGAAGATGAGGAAGATGAAATGCAAGCTCTGTCTAAACCCTGCAAACCATGATCGGAACAAATAAAACTAAGACCCTCATATTGTGAGTTGCTTTTATAATACATAGCAATGGAGTTTTGTAAAAGAAAGCATTATCGCATTTGGCTTTAAATAAATAAGGATTTCTGGAAGGAACAAAGACTTCACTGCCTGAGGTCTTTCCTTCCTTCTCCCTTGCTTGCTTTCTGGCTTGCAGACTAACAGCTCATTATGGAGATGACTGTCTTAAAAAATAAAAGTTACCTAGACATGCAGGCCACTACCCAGGAAGAGCTAATTATTTGCATAAATCATATGGATCCTGGCCCTGGCAGTATTAACCATTCACCGTACTGATCATTTGTCACCACATTGTAACGTCAGTCATCTGTTGGGGAGGAAATTACCCCATGGTGGTTTCTTCAAGTGAGGTCAGAGTGCAGCTCCTCTCTATGCACAGTGAGACATATTATCCCAATGACATTGTCTACTGGTAAACAAATCCAACCAGGGCGATAAATTGCCACAGGTTCACAAATTAGCCTCCATGCAGACTGAGAGCATTTGCTACTGGCCATGCAAATTAATTCCATCAAATTGCTACATATTGTGCTAGGAGGCAGGAACCCATTTGCAAGCCCCCCCCTTAACCCCTCCTAACCCAAATTCTGAAAGCATCTACAACTGCCAGGTTCTCAAGCATGCTGGGATCATTCTCCAGTGCCACATGGTTGGCACCATCCTCCATCACAACCATTTTCCTTTTAAAGCATAATACTGATGACTGGGGCAGGCAACAGAACTGACCTGGGTAACTCTCTGAACTGGAATTCAGAGTCAGGCAGCCAATGCTTAAACTATGCCCACAAGGTGCTCAGTTATGTCACCACCACTGTCCTCATGGTAACAACATCAACAAAAATAACATGATAATTACAGCCAGCGTTTATGAGGATCAGAGAAATTAAGCAATTTTCCCACATTGACACAGTCACTGAGTGATAGATACGGAGAGTGGGCTGAGAGACTGCAGCACAAGGTTTCTCTAGGTTGCCTGGACCTGCTGTTCTAACTCCACCAGTGGGATGGCTTGTCCCAGAGGTCCTCTTCCCACCTGGTCTCTTGATGTCTTCAGCACCATCCCCAGCATGCACCTCTCTAGCACAACTGATCCCAGCATGCATCTCCCCAGCCCAGCTAGTTCCCAGCATGCACCTAAACATCACAGTTAGCTCCCAGCATGCACCTCTTCTGCACCCTTATACCTCACATGAATAGTTCCCAGCGTGCACCTCACCTGGATGAGTTCCCAGCATACACTTCACCTGGACAGATAGTTCCCAGAATTCACCTCATTTGGACAGTGAGTTCCCAGCATGCAGCTTGCCTGAACAGCTAATTTCTCAAACAAAAGCAATGGTTCTCCACTTGCAAAGCTGTTCTCACATTTACTGTAGCAGGCTGAATAATGGCCACTTAAAGATACCATTTCCTAAGTCCTGAACCCCCTGTTTTAAGGAAAACATTTCCTTGCAGATGTGACTAAATTCAGGCTTATGAGATGGGAGATTAACCCGGATTTTCTAGAAGGTGCCACATGCAATCACAAGTGTCCTTAAAAGAGCAAGGCAGAGGCAGACACAAAAGGGTAGAGAGCGGGACCACAGAAGCAGAGGCTGCTGTCATGGACCCAGCAGTAAAGAACAGCCAGCAGCATGAGAAGCTAGACGGGAAAGACTCCAGAGAGGGTACAGCCCTGACTTCAGGCTGATGACACTGCCTTCTGGCCACCAGACCTTTCAGAGAATATATTTCTGCTCTTTTGAGTCATGATGTTTAATGGTTATAATCAGTTATGGGAACCAGAGAAAAGTAAAACATTTACCCCACACATCCCCACCGAAACGAGTGGCTGAAGGGAAGTGGTGTCACTGTATGTAGTATTAGAGCCCAAGCGCACAGCATAGCTATGTGTGTCTGACCCTGAATTCTTCTTCACAGAATGCCTAGAGAGGTGGGGGCATTGGAAGCTGGTGCAACCTGCCAGCCCCTTTAGCCTGTGTCTTCCTGTCCTTCGCCTAACATTGGATCTTATATCTTATCCAAGTCTTCCCCACCCCAAAGCCTCATCCATGACAACTGGAGGTTTGTTGAGAGGAAGTATGCAAAGATAAAAAAGATAAGATCTCTAAAGTGCAAGTTCTTATAATCTGGCAGCAGGGCCGCACGTATAAATCCAAAAATGTAATATGCTAATATATATTTTAAAAATCCTGAAAACTCTAAGGTCTAAGGTGTTACAGGAAAAGGTTTTTATAATTAAACGTTTTATTTTTGTGATAATTGTAGATTTGTATGTAGTTGTAAAAAATAATGTAGAGAGAGCCCATGTACCCCTAACCTAATTGCTCTAAGGGTAATGTCTTGAAACACTGCAGAACAGCATCACAATTAGGATAGCGATCCTGACATAGTCAATACAAGCGACAGTCCATCAGGGCAAGGGTCCTTTCCATAACTACACCGTACCTGCCGTCCACATCCCTCATTCCTGACCCCTGGCCACCACTCATTTCTTTCACTACTTCAACAATTTTGTCACTTCCATAATGCTATGTAAGTGGAATAATAGTGTATGTAACCTTTAGAGATCAGCTTTATTCTTTGAACATAATTCCCTGGAGTTTCATCCAAGTTGCCTCATGTGTGTGTTCTTTTTTATGGCTGGGTGGTATTCCATAGTGTGTATGTACACAGTTTGCATAACCATTCATTCATTGAAGAATATCTGGGTTGTTTCTAGTCTTTGGTTATTACAGGGAAAACTGTATGGAACAGGGTGACGCCTGTGGCTCAAAGGAGTAAGGCGCCGGCCCTATATGCTGTGGTGGTGCGTTCAAACCCAGCTCTGGCCAAAAACTGCAAAAAGAAAAAAAAAAAAAATCCTGTAAGGAACATTTGCATACAGGTTCAAACCCAGCTCTGCAAAAAAAAAAAAAAATCCTGTAAGAAACATTTGCATACAGGTTTTTGTATGGACATGCTTTCATTTTTCTGGGACAAATGCCTAAGAGTGCAATTGCTTAGTTTATAGTGCTGGCATGCTTGGTTTTACAAGAAAATGAGAAACTGTTTTACAAAATGACTATGCCATTTTACATTCTCACTAGCAATGTATAAGTGATGGCTGGCAGCATTTGGTGGATTCACTACTGTTTATTTTTGTCAACAACGTATTGTTATCTGGGCAAGATCCATATGACATACAGAATGGAAGTCTAAACAGTAACATCAGAAATAAGCTCGTGGAAGGCACAAGAAGAAGGGTTTAGATTAGTCAAGGCCAGTTGGGGTATTTCAGCTGAGTGGGCATTTATCCGGCACTGTTTGTTCCTCCAAATTTCTCTCTGGATTCTTCTCTTGCTTTGACCACACTGGTCTTCTTTCAGGGCCTAGAGGCAGGCAACCCCACTTTTTCTCACCCTTTATCTCCCAGCCTGCGCATTACCTCCTCAGAGAAGCCCTCCAAGGCCACCCGATCTAAGTAGATTTCTCTCTCAACAGCCACCATTTTTATTTTCTTTTACAAAACATTTTATCCTCATATCTGTGACCCCTGGCAAATATGCAATCATTTGTTTACTTTTTAAAAGTTCATAACTAGACTTTGAGATCAAGAAGAGAAACTGATTCTGCTTTATTTCAGGACAATCTCAGTCTCCAAACCAGTTCTTGGCATCTAGTAGGACCTTAATGATAAGATGCGTTCACTGAATGAAGGACTGGGTTGTGAGGGGAAGAGGACCCCAGGCTGAAGGAACTTAGAATTTTACTTTACAATCCAAGAAGATAACTCCTTACGGGTCTATTTCTATTAGTTTAGAAGAAGGCATATACATATGGGGGAGAGAGATCGGATTTCTCTTTATTTAAGGAAAAAATATCACTTGTCACTCTTGCTAATCTACTAAAATCAATAGTGTGTGCAAGGTACATAGATAAAGTGTCCAGGTTTCTAAACTAAATTTCTTTCCTATTTCACTGGGAGGATCTCTCTCTCTTCTGCCTGCACACATGCACACACACTCAGAGCATATACCCAGGTATATGGGCAGAGAAATAAGAGAAGGAGGACTTTCAGTGGGTGAAAACCAAGCTGGTTTCTTGGAGGAGAGATCATTTGAACCAGGTTTTAAGGATTCATGGGATTTAGACATTTAGTCCCGGCAGAGGGGTGTTTCATTTCTCAATAAAGCATAAGAATATTGGGTGGTGCCTGTGACTCAGCGAGTAGGGTGCTGGCCCCATATACCAAGGGTGGCGGGTTCCAACCCAGCCCCACTGCACTGCAAAAAATATATATATATATATTATTCCCCCTCTTTTAATATAGCCCTCTTAAAAATGGACATAATTTTTGCCAAAGAGCAGAGCATTGCAGGAGCTAACTCTTACATGCCACAGAGGAGAATTCTTCAGGATTAAAGCTCAACACTGTCAACACACAACTCTTGACAGATGGACTTTTTTTCCCCCTCAACATATAGGAATTTCCAGCGAGCATCTCAGATCCTTCTAGAGATCATTCTATCTGAATCACAAAAGAGGAATATGGGGAGGGTCTCATGACCTCCTGAGGACAGCTGTTTAGTTTCCTTTAAGTCTGCAGGTTCAGAAGAGGCTAAGGATAGGCAATACCTCAACATGGTAAGCAGGGCAGCCAAGTTGCTTATAAAGTATGCAACAGACATCAGTGAGCTGAGTGATTAAGGAAGCACAGAGTTCTCTAGGAAGGAGAGACACTTCACCTCCCAAGAAAGGCAGAAATGAACCTATTTTGCAGCCACATAATTTGAGACCTTCTCCTTTTCCCCTACCAGAACGCAGTAAAAAGCAACGTGCCCTACCTCATAGAAATGGCAAAACTGCATCTCTTAGACGTGTTTTCTCTGGGGTAATCTATAAACAGCCCTTCTCTCTATAATTTTCTTCCTGGCTTTACTAGAACTTACGAGCATGCCATCCGAGATCATGTAGGCTTATTAAAGCAGCTGCTTACGAATGAATAAATAGAAAATAAGGAAGTGGCCAACTCCTGTCGAAGACAAATGACCTAATTTTGTTAGCGGATCATGTTGTAAGGTCAGCCGTATTCTCCTGGATACCAGTGAGCATTACCATTCATGAAATTTTATTGGTTATTTGACGTCTGTAGATGCGCAACTGTTTCCTCAATACATGATTCATAGGGGCAAAGGTCCCTGAGCATTTCCACATCGTAGCTCCAATCTTCCACCACGGCGACCCTCAGAACAGCTCCCTTGGTTCTCCCCCCACCTGGTGTGTTACACATTTTATGTTCCATTTGCTGTGGGCTTATTTTTCTCTCCCTGATTATGACCCCAGTTGTCTTCTTGTGAAACACAGTGCTCTTGTTTCCCATTGTATATTATTGAAAGAGGTCTGGTCTTGGGTAGCACAGCTTGTGGTCTGGGAGCCAGCCTCTGTTGACTGAGTCGAGACATGGGAGGTGTCCACATTTGCTGATGACACAGCATTGGGGATGATGGGGCCTATTCATGTAACAGGAGGTGAAACCACCACAGAGTGTAAAAGAAAATGCACCCGGCCACTCCTCGTCTTTATTGGAAGGCCACCATACAGGAGGCACCGGTCTCCTGCATTGAGTCTCACTAAGCATAAGCAACATAGGGGTGACCTGCCTACAACTTGTATTTTAGTGGGCAAAAAATACAAAAGGGCCCAGGTTACAGATTGTGATATGCATGTTATGAGACACAAAAACAGCCTAAGAAAGGAGCCTCTGCTGTCCAGGGGAAGAGACAGGTTTGCCTTTTTGAGACAATAACATTTCAAGGAAGATATAAAGCAGGAACAGCCATGCAAAACGGGCTGAGCTCATCCCAGCAGAGGTGAAGAATAGTTACAGAGTCTCTGAAACGCCAAAGAGCCTTGCTTGTTTGAGGATCTGATAGAAGACCAGTTTGAGCAGGACGTGGGGCTGTGTCGCAGAAGCAGGATTTGGAAAGTGTCACTGAGATCTTTGAAATTTTCCCCATGTACAGTGAAAACCCACTGAAGGGTGGTAAGTGAAAGAGCACGCTGATAAAATGCACCATTTAAGAAGCCACGGGAAGAATAGATTTGCTGGCAAGGATGGAGGAGAGAGCAAACCGCACACAGGGAAGAGATGAGGAGAGGGCTTCGGGAGGGAGAGGGATTGAGAGGCGTAGCGAGCACACAGTGGGCAGAGTTCTGGAGAAGACATACAACACCGCATCTTTTGTAAATCATGAATTCTGAACGTCATGACCCAAGAAAGCCTTGTGATTTCCACGAGATAGGGGAGAACTGTGGTACTCTTCTTTTTCCCCATTATTCTTAGGCACTGAAGGAAAATCTAAGTTTGATAAAGGTATTGAGAAAAGAAGCAGTTCAGAAGAACTTTGACCTGGGGTTCAGATCTTCCTGTTACCTACTGAGCATGGGTCAGAACACTCGCCCAAATCCATTCATTTCTCTCTGGGCCATCAGGGGCCACTGGACAAACTTTATTAACTGACAATGAGAAAAGGCTACACAAAAGTTATAGAATATTTTTTTTCTCCCCAGGACATGTGTTTTCTTGACTCCTGTTTCCT
This sequence comes from Perodicticus potto, assembly GCA_963574655.1. Lineage (NCBI taxonomy): Eukaryota > Metazoa > Chordata > Mammalia > Primates > Lorisidae > Perodicticus > Perodicticus potto. The sequence continues at coordinate 31,190 of CAUYRH010086676.1, read as the reverse complement.
CCATAAGGCAACCATGTCCCCTCTGCGTGACTGGCTTCCTCAGCTAACTTGATCCCTCTAATTTAGCAAAAGGTTCACAGAGGGGAAGGAAATTTCCACCTATTCTTGAAAACCATGGGCCAGCCACTGTAACAGAAAATTTCACTCTGAGAATCATATGCTTAGAAAGTGTTCTCAAGTGTTGAAGAGAACAAGAGAAGCAAGCTGAATGGCCAGCAGCAGGGGCCTGCCTAAATAAATGACACGCCATAAAATGGAATGCTGCAGAGCCATTAAAAAGCAGCAGATACTTCCGTGTATGCCACCAAGAAGGATGCTTAGGATATTTAAGTTGAAAGGGAAGGATAGAAATATATGATATGATCCAACTTTATTTATACACATACACACATAGAATAAGGTCAGCAAAGTTGCTCTGAGCAGTGAATAGTCTTCAAGTAGTTAGATTAAATAAGGAAGAAATAATTTTCTCTACATATGCACAAAATGTTTATCTTTTTAGAGATGTGCATGTGTTACTTCTCTGATCAGGGAAACAAAAACAAGAAAGATAAATATATTTATTTCCTTAAAGGAAACGGTAAACCCCTAGAACTGGGCCATGTTGTAGATAATTCCTAGTTTAGACTATTCAGATAGATAATATTTGGCTTCAATTTCCTATGCTAAAAAATTCTACTCCAAGAACACTGAAGCTGCACCATCCAGGTAGGTACAGGTGGGATGACATTCATCTCCTGGAGGATTCATAAGCCCTGATGCTCCCTCCACCCTTTCCCCACAGAGCTAAGACACTCCTTAGGACTCAAGAGTCAGCAGGAACCAAAAGCGTTCGAAAGAGTTTTGAGAGTAAAATTAGCTCTGCAACTGTGGGTGGACAGCTCACAGGAGAGGAGGCCTGTGGTAAGACTTGCCTCATTAGCCTGGGGTTAGATGGTTCAGAAAATCATCAAGAACTATGGGATTACTGACTCTACATTTCTACTCAGACTCCACGAAGGTTTTACCTTCAAGCAAGCAAAATGAAAAAAAAATGTGTGGAGAACAGAATGTAAATTAAAACACCTTGCAGTTGTCTTTTGGTTTTTTTCAATGTGAGCTGAATATTTCAAGTGTATCCCTGACTAACATTCTTGAAGGAAAGATATGTTTGCTTACTAACACCGTGAGTTTGCAAACAAAATATAATGTCCTATGCCAATCTGACAAGGAATCCTCCAGAACACCAGTATTATAAGATGTTATAATCAAATATTATAATAACCATTGTCTTTATCCGTTCAGATGGCTATTACAAAAGTTCATAGACCTGGGGGTTCATGAAACACAGGGATTTATTCCCCTGCCACCCAGTTCTGGAGGCTGGAAAGTCCAAGATTGAAGTGCTGGAACATTCAGGGTCTGGTAGTATTCACTTTCTCCTAGACATCCTTCTCACTCTAAACTCACATCCTGGAAGAGGTGAGGAGTCTCTGAAGCTCTTTTCAAAAGGGTACTAGTCCCATTCATGAAGCTTCTGCCTTCTGAGCTAATTATTGCCCAAAGAACCCACCTTCTCATACCATCACCTTGGAGGCTGGGATTTCAACCTATGATTTTTTTTAGGGGGGGGGAATATAAACATTCAGAGGATAGCAATTATCATATGCATATTAATTATATTTTAAAGAAAACTGCAATTATACTCAAAATTTAATGAAGGAATGAATGCAGGAATTCTTAATGTAGGAACCAATGAGTAAATGAATGAATGTCAGAAATGATATTACAGCCTTTTGTGGACTCATAATTTGGTAAAAGCTTTAATTTAAACAAAGAAATACCTCTTTTTATTCTAGCATTTCCAAATATATATGGTGTTTTATGCACTGTAAGTGGCAAAATAGTGCTTGATTATTTCTAGGAAAAATAAACTCACCAAGAAGCATTGACAAATGTTTCAATTTTTTAAGTTGGGTGGTAGGTCCGTGGGTTTTGGGTTTTTCTGCTTCCCAGTATCCATATTTATTACAGATATGCTTTTATTTATACCAAATATTACATTATTATAAAAATTAATAAAAAAGGAAAACAGGCTATGTATTAAAACAAATTTGAAGGCTGAGAAATCAAGAGACTGGGATGGGAGGGGAAAACACCCAGTAAGAATGGTGCTATGACTTTAGCTAGGAGTCCAAGGATTGGGCTAACAACGCACTCTCTAAATCCAAATGTTTCAACTGCTTAATTTTTTCTTCAACAGTTTGCATATTGCAAGAAGAATTGTGTGCCTTCTAATATCCCAGTGAACAGCATCTTAATTAAAAAGAGGAGAGTTTGCAAAAACACAGGCTGTGTGTCTCACAGCTAATTGAAATAGCTACAAAGGACCCAAAAAGACAAGTTCAATATTGTAGAAATACCAGAAGGGCTGGCATTTCAGTGTTCACAGATACCCTCCTTGTCTGTCTGATTAAAATTTCACTTGGCCTTTCTGTCCATAATAAAAGAAACCTATTTGGGCCCAGAGCTGTTCAGCAGACAGCAGGCGCATGTTAAATTTCAGGGCGTTTATTGAGTCTGTCCATGTTTTGGCAGCAGAGTCACAGCTGAGAAGGCCACACCAGCCTTTCCGCTGAGATGCAGTCAACAGGGTTAATTGTGGCACGGGAAGCAGTCATTTTCGGATTGAGGCAGCTGTGTTGAAAATGATGGATACCCCCCTCCCCTTTTTGTTCTTAAAAAATAGTGTGCTCAGTCTTGCATGGTATTCAATAATGAGCAGGATATGGGCAGGTGAAGCACCTGGGAAAACTGAGAATGGCATCTTTTGATCCATTTTTGAGGTATGTCCATGTGTATGGCACTAATGCAGACCACTTGAGGGTAAAAAGTAATTGTATTACTGCTCCTACTAATGATAATAGGATCATAATCATGACAGTTATTTGAAGTATTAATGAGCATTTATAAAGATAACTAATATTTACCACACTCACACAATGCTCAGGTTCAGCAATTAGCATATTATTGAACTAAAATTATTTTCAATTTTTAATGAGGCAAATGATGCTTTGAGAGATTGGGTGACTTGCCCCAGATTGCACAAATCATTCCCAGTTAAGGCTCAAATCCAGGAAGCCTCAATCCAGCATTCATACACTGACACATTTTTATTTTACTTTCAAAATATTAAGGGGGTACAAATGATTTGGGGTAGTTTTTGTAATGCTTGAGTCCTGGCTATTGGTGTGCCTATCACCCAAATAGTGTTCATTGTACCTATTAGGTAGGTTTCTGCCCTTCCCCGCCCCTCCCTGGTTGATTTCCACTGAATTTCACTTCTCTCTATGCACATTATGTGATGGTTGGTTAGTTCCAGTTTAATGGTGAGCACTTGGCATATTTATTTCTCCATTCTTGAGATACTTCACTTAGAATTGTCTCCAGTTCCCTTTTTCAATGGCTCCCTTTTTCAATTGTCTCTAGTTCCCTTTTTCATGTAGTACTCCATGGTATCCATATACCACATTTTATTAATTCACTCATGAATTGATGGGCACTTGTGAATTGTGCTGCAAAAAACCATCAAGTGCAGTTGTGTTTTTGATGAAAGATATTTTCCTTTGAGTAGTTACCCAATAGTGGAATGGCCAGATTGAATGGTAAGTCTATTTTTAGTTCTTTAAGGTATTGTCATACTGTTTTCCATAGGGTTATACTATTTGCAGTCTTACCAACAGTGTATAAGTGTTCCTTTCTCTCTGTATCTATGCCAACATCTATGGATTTTGGACGTCTTAACAAAATCAACTCTAACTGGGGTAAGGTGATACAAAAATAGAAACATAGACTAATGGGACAGAACAGAGACCAAGATACATAACCATCTGCCTACAAACAACCAACTAATCTTTTTTTTTTTAAGGCAAGATAACTGTTTATACAGAGACCCTGGTGATGAATGTCTACAGAACTCTGTTGTGAGCCAGACATCTGTAAGTAGTACTCTGTGTCTCATGTCATTTTGTAACATGGCTCATGACTCCTCAGTCACCTTGTTCTTGAGGCCAGAGACTGATGTGATGATGGAATCAGCGGGAGGTTGTCTTCGAGTGTGTAGTCAGGTGACGTTTGAAAGTGTCCTGCTGACGAAAGGTGGCTTTGCACTTTGAACATTCAAAGGGTCTCAATCCTAAGTGAATGTACTGGTGAATGTTGAGGTTCCCCTTGTGGCTGAAACTTTTCTTGCAGAATTTGCAGGAGTATGGTCTCTCTCTGTATGGATCCTCTCATGACCATGTAAGGTGGACTGGTGGGTGAACCCCTTGTCACAGATGTCACACTTGCAGGGCTTCTCACCTGGATGAATTCGCTGGTAAACTCAGAGGTCTGAGGGCTGCAGGAAGCCCTTCCCACAGGAAAATGTAAAAGGCCTCTGTCCCAAATGTGTCCTCTGGTGGAGGAGGAGCTGAGACTCATAAGGAAATCTTTTATTACACTCCCCACATTCAAAGCTTTCTCGGAGCATGAGCAACGGGCTCCCCAGTACCTGGTGAGGGAGCTGAATCCCACCCATCCTGTTCTGGGGGTTCCCTGCTGTCCAGATGGGGGGCTCACCCTAGAGGCCCTTCTTGGGAAGTAGAGGTGCTATTCATCTTTCTTCTTTGGAATGTCTCAGACTCTGAGAATGTCCTCCATTCCCACTGTGAGTGGACACTTCCCTATCTGAAACTCTGGGGCGAGGGGTGACGGCATCCACAGTTTTCAGACAGGTTCCTTGTTGGGGCTCCTTCCCATCCTTTGCCCTCACAGAATCAGGACCCTGGGGGACTCTGAGGCTTTTGAGATTTGATTGCTGTTTCCTCTTTCCTGTCTTCTTCCAGATCCTTCTCCAATGTCTGCCTGACTCTCACACTCTCCAGGTTGCCTTGTCCAGAAACAGTCTCTGGCAGAAGTAAGTCCTCTCCCTCTACATGCGTGTGGGCCATGGAGGATTTGTGCTTGCTGGACAAGTTCACCAAGTCATCCCTGCCACTGGGGCTTTAGCATCGGCCATCTCAGCATGGGACTCGGGCACCAGAAATTCCTGTCCTTGGAAGATGACTACGGACCATTTCTTGGGTCTTAACACATCCTCCAGGTCTCTGCAACTCCTCAGACCATTTTCCTTGACCAAGGCCTGGAGGTGTGGGAAGGTAGATATTAGGAACTGCTCCAACACCAGCCAGTCCAGAATCTGCTCTGTGGTATGGAAGTCACAGACGCCACAGCCAGGTGAGTCTCTGCAGGTCCTCGATGGGGTCAACCCTCTCTGAGCAGGTGAAATTCTGAAATTCAGATGCCAAGTCTCAGGATCACAGTCAATATTTTCCAGCTGGGATCCTTGGGGGTGCCACCAACTGTGGTGGCTCAGACCCAGGGCTGTTGTAGGATTTTCCCTGACCACGGGAGGAGGTGCTATCTGTGGCCATCTTTCCTGGAGAATTTCCCTGTCAGTCTCTCCCTAAAGCCGATGCCTGAGACTCCTCTAAGCAGGTCCACTTGAGTTTTCCTCAGTAAGAATTTCCCTGTTCGTTCAGAATACTCCTTCCAGGCTCCAGCCTGCAGCCTCTTCGCTTGAGATCTGCTGCCAGAATTGCCTCCAGAGGAACTGTGATGTCTATTTATGCAGAACCTGAGGCCTCTGGACCACCCCCTTCCTCTCAGCTCCACCTTCTTTGACTAGATTAAGTCCATATAATCCATTCTAGGCACTCCCCCTTGATTAGATTTCCCAATGAAACCCACCCTAGAGGAAATTAATTCATTAAACATGCCAGCTTTGGAAATGTCCCTGGTTTTAAGATTGTTGAACTAATATGTTAAAACTAATACGTTAAAACTTTTCTCAAGCCAGATTAAATTAATGGTTTGATATGTCAACCTACCCTTCTACAAAAACCATGGAACCAGAGAAGGGCACCTGTCATTACTCGGCAGTCATTCCAGAAGGGTAAAGAGGGAGGGCTGCAGATAAACTGAGTGGAACTTCAGGTCCTGACCCCTGAATTAAGATCCAGAATGTCAGCAAAGCCTGGAATGTGGGTCTTAACTATGTGCTGTGGACCTGGAAGCAAAGTGGAAGAATTAAGTGCTAGGCATGATTAGGTTACAACTTAACACACAAATCTGTTCAAATATTGAATTGTTTCTTTTAAATTTAGAATAAACCAATTTATTTAACATTTCAGATAAATTGGAGATGCCTAAGACTCCTAGACTTCTAGACTGACCCTGGTTTAGATCCAAGGAAATGTTAAGCAAGCCACTTAACCATGTCAAATTCAACTCCTTGTGATGACTCACAGAATTATTTTTCTCCCTTATGCGTTGTTTTGAAGATGTAATAAGACTATGTCGGTAGGCTCCACACCCGAGGTGCAGGGATTATGGTGCCGGCCACATGCCCCAAGGCTGACCACAACCAACTAATCTTTAACAAAGAAGACAATATAAACTGGGTCGGGGGGAATTCTATTCAAAAAGGTGCTGGGAAAATTGGATAGCCACATGCAGAAGAATGAAACAAGACGCATGTCTCCCACCACTCATAAAAAATCCCATGAAGGTTATGTCGAACAGTTGGATGAAAATATTTCAGATTGTATATGAAGCTTGCACACTGTACCCCATGATTGCACTAATGTACACAGCTATGATTTAATAAAAAATAAAAATTGAAAAAAAATTAATTCAAGATGGCTGAAAGACTTAAATCTAAGGCATGAAACCATAAAAATTCTAGAGGAAAATGCTGCAATGACTTCCCCCCCAGATATCAGGCTAGGCAAAGAAGGACTAAGACCCCAATGGCAAACATGGCAACAATAAAAATTAATGAATGAGATTTGATTAAACTAAAAAGTTTCTGCACAGCTAATGAAACAATCAATAGATAACCTACAGAATGGGATAAAATATTCACAAACTATACATCTGATGACAGGCTAATATCCAGAATTTACAAAGAACTGAAGCAAATCAGCAAGAAAAAAGAAAATGACTGTATTAAAAAGTGGGCAAAAGGCATGAACAGAAGCTTCTCAAAATAAGAAAGACAAATGGTGAATAAAGAGTTGAAAACAATGTTCAATATTACAGAAATGCAAATAAGACTCATTTTTGGTACACTATCTGTAATCGATTAATACTGCATCAGACATTGTTATGTTGATAGACATCAATAGTTTCCATTCATATCTACTTCTCCTTTCATTCCTGGTTAATAAAAATACTCTGTTGAGTGAGGCTGGGCGATAATTTCTGGCTGAAAAACACTTCCATCACAGAAACCCATAGAACAGCTCACTGGCTGTGCTTTTCCCACAGATTTAGGCCAAAAGATACAGCTACAAAATGGAAGCCACCTGGATCCCGAGTCACCTCGTGGAAGAGACGTGCAGCACACTACCATGAGTGAGGGATACACTTCCAAGTGTTAAAACACTGACATCGATAGTTTGTTTGTTGCCTAGTATAACCTGGCCTGATTCTACAGTGACTTAAACTCCCAAAACCAATTTTCCTGAAGAACATAAAATTGAACTGTTTGAAAACCAGGGGATTTTAATCTTAGCTCTGGTTCAGCTTGTGTTGACCCAAATATATCACCTCCAACTCATCCTTACCCTGTCGTTGGCTTAGGCTAAAAAAAGAGTGTGGGTAGGTGTTCTCATCTGTGAAGAGCTACACAGGTCACACAATAATCCAAACACCTACCCAGCCTTTCACCTTCTACTACTAATACTGTAGAAGGAAATGTATGTCAGTCTCCCTGCTTGGCAATGGGAGCCTGGAGACATGGTACCCACTCTTAACCTGTGTCCAACCTCAGAGCCTCGTGACATACAACAATAAGTATTCTGTGTAAAGAAATTGTGCATCATTTTAACTTGATTTTTTTCTATGTAATATAATTTTTTTTAATTTTTTATTTCAGATTAATATGAAGGTGCAAATGATTAGGTTACATTGTTCACATTTCTAAGGTAAAGTTCACGTAGTAGTTGAGCCCTTCACCCTGGGGGTGTGTTAAATAACCTTACATTGTGCCCATTAGGTGAGAGCTTCACAATCTCCTACTCTCCCCCCACCCACTTGAATATAATTGTGCTTTTCTCTCACGTGGGCGTGTAGCCGTTTATCTACTGGTTTCGCATGAGTACTAAGAACATTGGATACTTGCTTCTCCATTATTCTTGACTTTGTAAAAATCTGCAATTTCTAAATATGATGCAATGAACTGGTATTACATTTTAAATAAGATAACAAACACAAAGAACTTCATAACTGTCACAAAGGAGCCATCCTAGCCTACACAGGATAAATTAGTGGCTTAAGAAAGAAAGAGCCTGCTATAGCTGGGAGCTGGATGAAGGAAACTGGAAGGGCTTCTTGGAAGAGACACCCCTGAAGCCAAGTCTTGAAAGATGATCTGATTTCTCCAGGCACAAAAGGTTCCTATTTGAAGGTGCCACCTGGTCACACCCTAAGGCTCATTCACGGAGGAGGAAGGTTTGAAGTGATAGAGAAATCAAGCTACCTCTGCAAACAGCTAAGCAAAGTCCCCAAACAAGTCAGGACTTTGTTGGGAGATGAGACAAAACAAGGTTAAAGCCCTATAGGGTTTCCGGTTGCCTGTGTTACTACCCGTTTTAGTTCCTAACTTCAAAAGCTGCTTTCATTCTCTGGCTTAATTCTACTGCACAGTTGAAAATCCTTAACTATCCCATTGTAAAACAGATTCTAAGGAGCTGGATGGAAAGTTTGAATTGTACAACAACTTGTTTGTTTTTTTCCCTAGAAATTGAGGGAAAAAATGCCTAACATCTTCAGTAATATATTACTGTGTAAATTAGTTCAGCCATTAAAAACTGTAAATTGTAGAAAAGGAATCTGTGTTTGTTAGCAGAGCTTGCCTAGCAGTTTACCTGTTTTCCTGTTCCTCCAGGGGCAGAATTTATGTGTTCTGGCTTCTTTTGCAAGCAGGTGTGGCCAACTGGGATGTGAGCGAGGTGGGGCTCTGTATCATGTTAGGCTCAGCCCTTGTGATCCACCCTGTCCTTGGCGGCCATCATGGCAGAGCCACAGATGGAAGGTGCCTGGATCCCTGCATCACATAATGGAGTAGAACTGCCTGTCCATCAGGACACCCATTTATATAGCTACAGGTGAGAAGACATTAAATTGTGTTCAGCCACTGAGATTTGGAAATTTATGTGTTACTGAAGTTTGTATCACTTCAACTAGTATAGGCTCTACCTTTTTTTCCTGTCCTGATTATGCAGACTAAAATACTAGATAGTCCCTGCCTCCATCAGGGCTAGCTTTAGAATTTGAAAGTCAGAATAGAAACAGAAAGAGATGGCTGGACACAGTTGTATTTGTGCTCTATCCCTGTTCATGAAGCTCCTTGAAGAAGCCACCTTTATGGGAGGTTGGCTTTGAAATTAACTGACAAAATTGGACTTTGACTTCCAGATAGACAAAATCACGGTCAGCAGGAAAAAAAGAAAACAAAAAACACACCTGTAAGAATGACTCTGGCAGTCAGGGTCATGTCTCGCTAGTAGCTGCAGGTCAAAGAAAAAGGATGTCTGGCTTTAGATATCATTTAGAATTATGATAATATGATTATGAATTTTATAATAATTCTTATTTGATGTTCTGTCTACCCTTATCCCATAATCCCACACAAACAATAACCTCATGTTTCAGCAAGGCTTCTTTTTTAGGTTATTTTTATTTAATTTTTAACTAAAATCCTAAGCGTGCATATTTATGGGGTACAATATGATGATTTAATATATAGTGTGGAATGCTTAAGTCAAACTGATTAACATAGTCATAACCTCACTTATTTTTTGTGGTAACATTTAAAATTGAGTCTTATTTTGAAATATACCTTTGCATTGTGCACTTTAGGTGAGATCGCCCCAAATGCCCTCCTTCCTCCCACCAATCATCTTCCCCCTTTCCCCTCTTTCTCCCTCCCCTCCCTTCCCCTTGTTAGACCATATTTGTGTTTTATCATTTGAATGAGTGTTTATACATTGGTTTCATAATAGTATTTACTACCTTGGATCCATTTTTTTTTTTCATTCTTGAGATACTTTACTAAGAAGAATGTGTCCCAACTCCATGCAGGTAAATATAAAAGATATAAAGTCTCCATCTTTTTATGGCTGAATAGTACGCCATGGTATACATACATCACAATTTGTTAATCCATTCATGGGCATTTGGGTTGCTTCCACAATTTGGCAATTATGATTTGGACTGCAGTAAATATTCTAGTGCAAATGTCTTTGTGTAAAATGATTTTTGGTCTTCTGGATAGATACCTAGTAATGGGATAGTGGGATCAAATGGAAGGTCAACTTTTAGTTCTTTGAGGGTTCTCCATACTTCTTTCCATAAAGACTGTATCAGTTTGCAATCCCACCAGCAGTATAGAAGTGTTCCCTTCTCTTCACATCCACATTAGCATCTGCAGTTTTGGGACTTTGTGATGTAGGCTGTTCTTACTGGAGTTAGGCGATCTCTCAGAGTGGTTTGATTTGCATTTCTCTGAAGATTAAAGATACTGAGAATTTTTTCATGTATTTGTTGGCCATTTGTCTGTCATTGTCACAGAAGTCTCTATTCAAGTTAAATAAGAAAATAGCAAAACAACCCCATTTCTTTATGAGCAAGGCTTCTTTTAAGAACAAAACACTTCCTACTTATGCCCCTGTTCACTAATTCGTTCATCAGCAGAATGAGTACTGTTATCTGTGCCAGGCAAGATGGTAGGCATCCTTTTTACTCTTCCTTCCTAAACAAGTCTTCCCACAGTAGCCCAAGCCATCTTATTAAAACATTTACCTGGTCATATCATGCCAATTCTTTAAATTACTCCAAATGTCCTCACAACATAGTACAAACTCTCCTGCCTGTGGGGCTGACCTCTCCAGCCCCTCTCACACCAGTCTGGACACACGTATCTGGGCATCCCATGAATTCTCCAAGTTCTTACTTTCCTCAAGCTGTGCTGGAACTGTCTCCCCTATATGCACCGTTCCTTCCCCTCTCTCCTCATTTCCAGTTCCTACATGCCCACACACTTAAATGTCAGGCCTTCACAGAAACCTTCCCTGAAGCTTCCATCCAAATTAGGCCTTTCTGTTATAACATCCCACAGCATCTGGTGTCATCCTTTGGTTCTAGCTGGCAGTTATGTCCATCCATGACAGATGTCCACTGAACACCCATCCAGTTCTAGGTGCTGCTTATAAAACATGAGGAAGGAAAAATCCCCACCCCACGACACAGACAAAGCAAGACATGTGAATTAATGAGATATTGGCAGGTAAGGTCAATGAAGGAAACAGTCAGTGGGACTGGTGGTGAGCAGTTGGGCAGGCTCAGGTGTAAACTGGGTCAAGGAGGGGCTCTCTGAGAAGTTAGCAGCTAAACTAACCTAACACATGCCCAATGAGTAGGGAACAGCCCCGGGTAAAGCCTTGCAGAGGAGAGTGAGTGCAAAGGCCTCAATGTGAAAAAGAGCCTGGGATATTCAAATACCATGAAGGAGGCCAGTAGGGTTGAAATGCAGCGAGTCAGAAATTTAGTGGTAAGCAAGGTAAGCAGGAACTTTCTATGCAGATTTGTACATACATATTTTAAAATATGTCTCCCCAGGAGACTGAAAGCTTCTGAACTTGGGAGATACTAATTTGCTCATCACTCTAGAATTAGAGTCTAGCACAGGCTCTGACACATAGTTGGGATTCTTAACCACTGAATGAATGAATGGACAGAGAAATTGGGCTGCTCACTGCAGAAGGAAAGCTCGGCAGCTGAAAACATATCCAGGCAGAGATGGAGAGCTGCAATGGGAGAGAGTTTCCAGTAATGCAGAAGGGTGAGTGGAGAAACGTATTTTCAATTGGTAACATAATTACTGCAGTGTGCATACAGGGCACTGAGGAAGCAGGAAGAAACAAAGAGGTAAATAACTTAGAAACCTTCACTTTCCATCTGCAGTTGCTGCAAGCGCCGAACCTCTGAGACCCCGGGACATTTAGACCAAGCAACAGGCATGCAATTAGGCAGCAACTCAAGATGATACCCAATAGGTCTTACATTTCATTTCAGTCAACCACTGCTGGGTTTTGGCACCATTTTCGTTGCAAATATGAGTAATGCAGACCCTTCAGTCACTATTAAGTAGCAATCTGGGGAAATCATCCACTTCCAATAATCCATTTCTCTAATTTAGAACACTCCGAAACCACATAATGAATAATGCTGTCGCCAACTCTCCGGTAATGACATATGACATATGTCTGCAATTGCTCTTTTCAAGATAAATCCCACTGTGTTGTTCCCTTCAGAAACTCCTACTTATTTATTCACTTGGGCTCCTCACACACAAATACAGTACATTCATTTCTGGAGACGAATTTGGGAACAAAGTTGAATCGCTGGCTTTGAAATATCAGGGAAAGTCTTATCCTAACATAATAAATAGCATTAAGTTTTGTCTACAAACGGTTGATTAAATGCAATTATATTCTTAAGTGCAGGTTGTCAATTAATTTCAAAGCACCTTATTTAATTTATGATACCATTCAGTATATTCCCATTAGCAACATCTTCCCGTTTTTTTACAGTCACAATTTTGTTTCACCCCCTTAGAGAGAACTTTAGGTTATTTTTTAGAAGTAAGACTTTGTTTTTTCCTATTCCCTTCACTGCATAAATGATGCACCCTTAGCATTCACAGCTGGAGATGATTATAAAAATCTCCCAAGTTCTGGGTCTTGTTCTTTGCTCTGTCTCTTCTTCCCAAAGACGTGGAAGTAGAATAAATCATTGCCCAAAGAACCAGTTCTTCTCAAACCCAAGAGATGAATGAAGGGGATAAAAGTTATGAATAATGGAACTGGGTGGCAAGTTATTGTCTTTTTATTTAAAAAATGCTAAACACTCTTCCATTTGAGGACACTTCCCACTGACTATTGTTGAAAATAAATTCCTTGAGTTACTCAAATAATTATATCTAACTCTGAATGTAATGATCAGAGAGGAAATCTGTTACATTCAAGAAGGGAAATATATTCAGCTAAGTAAATAATATACAATAGGCATTTGGCTAGAGGGTTTGCATAGGTATAATTATGTAGTTAAATATGTCTCAGCATATTTCTATTTTATGCTTAGATAATAGAACTGAAATAAAACCTAGAGAATGTGTGTCATCTAGAAAGACATCAGGAGAAACAACGAATTCCAAGGAGAAGAGGTTTCTCCATGTGTACATCTCAGGCCCCAAGACTTGAGCGAGCTGAGATTACAGTGAAATTTGACCAAGCCAAGGTTTACAATAAGATCTGCTCTCTTCCCCCACCCTCAATGATCCCAATGAAATTACAGTGAGAAAAACTACATGCAAATAAAGCTAATGTGAATGGAGTGGTATGCATCTGTTCAGCTCTACCTTGGATAGAGCTTGATATAAATTTAACTGGAAGACAAAGAATGAGATGAATTGGGGAAAGGCATGGATCAGCAGTTCCCAACCATTTTGGCACCAGGGACTGGTTTCATGGAAGAAGACTTTTTCCTCTGATGGGGCAAGGAGATGAGCCTGCAGGCAACTGATTTAGGGTAGTCTCTGTGCAGTTGAACCTCTCTAATGATCATGTGTATTTGCAACTGCTCCCAGTGCCAACGTCACCGCCTCAGCTCCTCCTCAGATCATCGGCATTAGCTTCTTATAAGGAGCCAGCAACCTGGATCCCTCAATGTGCACGTCGCTGTAGGGTTCACATTCCTACGGGAGTCTAAGCCGCCACTGAGCTGAGAGGAGATGGAGGTCAGGTGGTGACATGAGAAGTGGGGAGTGGCTGTAAACCGACACGAAGCTCCCCTCACTCAGCTGCTGCTCACCTTCTGCTGTGTGGCCCAGTTCATAACAGGCCATGGTGCTGGTCTGCGGCCCAGAGGGTGTGAATTATAGTCTTAGATGGTAAATCAAAAGGTTATATGGCACCACCACGTGTAGAATTTCTTGGATACTGTGATTCACAAAAATATCCATGGGTCCACGCCACACTAGCTGACCGAGTCTACTTTGTTGCTGAAATGTCAACCTGGCTAGCTTTTACTGGTGAACTCAGGATTCTGACATCATGGCAGGTTTTACCTCAATAATTCAGTCCCTTGTGATCTCAACAGAAGACCTCAACTACCAGAAATTACCAGAATGGGAAGAACAGGGGTCCAGCATAAAGACGGATTTCTCCAGCTAGACACTAGTGACAGTTTTTGGATTGGAAAAGTCTTTTTGTGGGTGCTATTGTATATACTGCAGAGTGTTTAGCAGAATCCCTTCCCTCTACCAACTAGATGCCTACAGCAACCACCCGCCCCCCACTCCCCACCCCTCAGCCGCCGCCATTCTGAAGAAACAGAGTGACTTCAGACATTGCAAAAGTTTTCTGGGGCAGCAAAATAGTCTTAGATGAGAACCATCGGCATAAAGAATAGTTTTACCCTGCTTATTTTTCAACAGTCTTCCTGCTAAAATGCCTGTGACATTTTTCCTCATAAACCTATTGTTATTTCTTAGTGATTAAAATTCAAAGATAAACAGGAAGAAAAGGAAACATTCCCTTGTGAATGTTAATCTCAGGAACTAATCAGGAATAATAGCTGTGGATAACTCTAGACTTGCCCTGTTGTGTATATCAGAATACACATCTCATCTCTTCTTAGACATTCCTGTCTGCACACGTTTTAAGAAAATACATTTATATTGAAATGAATATGCAAGTATCTGATTTCATTGAACAAATAGTACTTAACACCTTTACATACTCGTACCCATAAATTAACTGTGTTCTTTTTTTTTTTGGCCAGGGCTGGGTTTGAACCCACCACCTTCGGCATATGGGACCGGTGCCCTACTCCATTGAGCCACAGGTGCCGCCCTTAACTGTGTTCTTTTTAATGGTTGAGTAATATTTCACTATATGGGTGGACCCCAATGTACCCAATCTGCTGATAGCCTCTTAACTGGATTCTATGTGTGTATGTGTGAGCCTGTATACACTGAATTTACTTCCTCACATATTCTTGCTTTCTCCTGTATTTATGTATATTAAATTCCCCTAAGTGGAACCTCTCAAGCTTCTCTTTCTTTTACATTATTTATTTTTCTGACTGCATTTCATTAACTTCCTTTGGATACCACATCTAGCATTTCTGTAGTTTCTAAGTTGACCTTCTGTGCATTAGAAAATTACAGAAAGGTCTCCACTAGCTACAAGGGACAGTGCTAGGATCTCACCAGTTCATCACCGACCTTCATCCTGAAACCACATTACTTCCAGGCTTCTGTCCAGGAAGGTGCCACATGCACCTTCCCATCTTTTCTGTGGATCCTTTACATCTGCATGGCTTAGAGCCTTTTATCCATTTTCTTAAGGGTCGACCATGTGCCAGTATCAAGCCATGTGTGGGGGAGAAATTGATGAGCAAAAAGAAGACAAGATCGGTCCCCTACAGAGCAGAGAGTATAGTGGGAACGACAGGCATTAATCAAAGCTGCTTAGAAATATCTGTAAAATTACTGCTGGAATTACTGCCTCGCAGGGAAGCATCCCAGTGCTCTATGGGAGATAACCGTGGAGCCTGAGGTGTCATGGCAGGTGGTCTTGAGAAGGGGATTTTCCTGGGAACTAAAGACCAAGGAAGTGATACCCAGGTGGGAGTGGCGGAGGTGGCATAAGATGCAGGTGGGGGGTCAGCATGTCAAAAGGCCCTCTGGTGCACTTAGAGGAGGAGGAGAGGTCTCAAAATGGCAAGGCCCACAGGGACGGGGTGGCAGGTGAGCCCATGAGCCACGGAGGATGGGGCAGGCAGCTGGACGCTCTGCACGTCTCGGGTTGAGACAGGTTTGGGCTTTATTTTGAAAGCACTGGAGAGCCAGAGAATGACACGGTTGCATTCAGGCTTTGAAAAGATCACCCTGCTGAAGTGTGACGAATAATACCCGGGAAGTCACCAGCTGTCATCATACTGAGCCTCCATCCACCCGGCAGACTTCTCACCCTTCGCTATAAGCACTTCTCATCCGGTGATAATTCTGGGTCTGATAAGGTGCAGAACACGTTTTCCCATTTCTTCTTTAATGGATTTACTTTCTTCATCTGTGACCACTTGCTCTATGGCCTGGTTTGGAGAAGAGCACTCTCAGCCCTTTGGAGATCATATTGAAGGGAAAGAGCTTTCACAGAAAATGGGGTTAAAATGGATGCTATTTAAAAACAAAAAATGGTGATTTTTTTTTTCTTTTTTTTTTAGTAACACAACTCATCCATGGAGCAAAAACAAACAAGAAACACTGTTCCATCTAATTGTTTTTTTATTATCTTTATCGTTAAATCATAGCTGTGTACAATAGTGTAATTAAGGGGTACAATGTGCTGGCTTCATATACAATCTTAACTATTTTCATCAACCTGAAATAAAAAAATATCTGTAATAAGGAAATCTATTAATTACAAAAAAAGAGCATTGTCCATTGAAAGACATTTTATAATAGCCAGTTTTAAAGGTAAGTAAGAGACGTAATAAACCTGTACTCAGAAATCCTCAATCTTCATGTTTTATCCACTAAACTCCACTCCCAAACTGCTTTCTCCCCCAAACTAAAAAGTGAGTTGATAGCATGGCTAATCTACTGCAGTTTAATCATATGTTAACCTTATCAAATAGCCCCACGTATGTCTTCTACTCACGCAGAAATGGAACATCAGAGATCTAGATTTTATTTGGAAAATTCTTTATTCATCATACGGAAACGTATCCAATTGCATTCGAAGAATTCAATTTAAAACTCATTTATCTTACATTAATGTTTAAATTCATGAGATTTCACATAAAGTCATTCTTGTCGTGTAATAAATTCAGAGTCAATACGATAATTATTCCAACAGAAATGAGCATGAGAAAAATAAACCGCGTGGCCTAAGGGTTAGTCCTCTCTCACCTGAGCTCTAAGGCTTGCAGGAAATATGATTAAAAATAAATAAATAAAGGAATAAAAAAGGCAGTGAGGGAGAGGAGAGGGAAAAAAAGGGAACAGCAGAGAAAGAGCAAGATTGGCCCAGTACTGCCGTTTATGGATTGCTTATCATATACCAGGTTTTTTTCCTAGACATTTTCTCACATCTCTAAGCCTCTCAACAACCCTGGGGGGTTACTCAAGTGTTGATAATACTAGCTAACAAGTGTGGAGCACTTATTGTGTGCCAGGAGTGTTTCCAAGCTCCTTATGTGCGTTGGCCGGCTCACTTCATACAACTGGATGTGGTGGTGAGAAGGACCCCTCTGCTCCCCAGGTGAGAAAATTGAGCTAGGGAGAAAGTTGGAAGACAGGACCAAGTTGAAACAAAAAGCAAATGGGGGACTTTGGCAATGGGAATGGATCGAACGCTATACTCTTCATGCCTAGGTGATCAGCCTACTCAAAATGAAAAGGAGGGAGGGCATTTGTGCAGACTTGGAAACTCAGATCCGGAAAGGTTAAGCGCCCTGTGCTTCAGTCGGGATTTCGATCCATATTCCCCAGACTCCTAAGGTTTTGCTTCCACCAACATCAGAAAGCTCCCCAAGGGGGTGGTAATGCTCCCTTCTGGATTGAAGATCAAAGTTTCAGTGTGGGATCACCCTTGTTGCCTCAGCCAGCTGAGACTGCTCCAGCCCCGCCTAGCCGGAGCTGCCTGCGGCTTCAAGATCCCCACTGCACTCACTGCCCACACTGATGCTTTGCCTCCCCCTCTCCCCCTCCCTATCTCCTACCAGTTCCTTTCTTTGTGTTATTGATCCAGGACTCATGCTTTCTGCAGCAATACAGTGGATAAATACCACTAACTGGGAAATGATATTGCAGTTTTAAAAAGGAAGAGAAAATGGAACTCAAAAGGGCTTTATAGATATGTAGGTATTTGGACCTTCCATATCAAAATAAACTTCAAATGGGCAAGTTCACTGTTGTGTGTTCTCGTCTTGTCAGTGTTTTTTGTTAACTTTTTATTTTTTTTGGAGACAGAGTCTCACTATGTGGCCCTGGGTAGAGTGCCATGGCGTCACAGCTCACAACAACCTCAAACTCTTGGGCGTAAGTGATTCTCTTGCCTCAGCCTCCCAAGTAGCTGGGACTACAGGCGCCTGCCACAATGCCCAGCTATATTTTGTTGCAGTTGTCATTGCTGTTCAGCTGATCCAAGCCAGGTTCGAACCCATCACCCTCGGTGCATGTGGCTGGCACCTTAACCACTGTGCTATGAGCGCTGAGCCTTAATTTCTTTTTTCAAATCACTATACCCGCAAATGGCCAATAATCTCTGACTTTTCCATTAATTTTTGAATTTTAAGTGTGTATTTTAAGATATCTAGAAGAGGCGTTCCCATCAGTGGTGATTTTGCTCCCAGGAGACAATGCCTGGAGATTTTCCGGGTTTTCACAACTAGAGTAGGGGGAGGGGTGTGCTATGGTCTCTAGTAGGGGCAGGGACACTGGTAAAACCCCTCGTAGACACAGAGGAGCCCCTCACCACAAAGTATTATCTGGCTCCTAATTTCAACAGTGCTCAGGTGAGATCGAGACACCCCCCCCCCCACCTGGAAGGACAGGTGTATGACGGCTGCCTCCAGGGAAGGAGGTAGGAACAAGCAGACAATATCACTTTTCATTCTTTCAATATCTGAAACTTTATTTTTTTTCTTCCTAACTGACATATAATTTTGATATGTTATTACAAACTTTGAAATATACTTAGGCCAGACACAGTGGCACCCACCTGTATTCCTAGGACTCTGGGAGGCTGAGGCAGGTGGACTGCTTGAGCTCAGGAGTTCGAGACCAGCCTGAGAAAGAGGGAGACCCCATCTCTACTAAAAATAGAAAATCTAGCTGGGTGTTGTGGTGGGTGCCTGGAGTCCCAGCTACTTGGGAGGCTGAGGTAAGAGGATTGCTTGAGCCCAAGAGTTGGAGGTTTCTATGAGCTATGATGCCACAGCACTCTACCAAGGGCGACAAAGTAAGACTCCATCTCCAAAAAGAAAAGAAAGAAATACATGTAATTATTTTTTAAACGTTTTCTTCAGGGAAAGGTTAAAGAAGTTTTTGGATTTTTAAAGAAAAGCAAAACAAAGAGTAAATAGAAGAAAAATAATTTTCAAGGTAGTGAGTGATGAATCCAAAGCGGAACCTCTTTTGGTAGGAAAAAGATTACTTTTCTCTTCTCAGTATGGTACTGACAAAGAGGGACAAGTTTAACTTACAGACTTTGACAATTTTCTATTATGGTGGCTATTTGCAAAAAGAGAGTTGTACTTAACCTGTTAATTATTTAAAAATCAAATCCAGAATTTAGTACAAATCACCACTTTGTGTTAAAGCCACACAACATTTTGAGTTATCCTGTAGGTAAGATAGCTATTGGCATTCTTAAACCTTTTCTTAACCATTTTATTAGTTCTAAATGTGAACTTTAGACAAAGGTTTAGAAACCTACATGAGGAAAACTACATAATGTAACCACACTTTCATTTAGGGGGCCATTCCCTCATCATCAAGCTTTAGCCCAGATGTCACCTATGGGAGGATGCTCCTTCTTGCCCTGATTTTTCAGGTATAGCTCCAATATGCTGCTTTCTCAGGTATCCTGAGATTCCCTTAACCCCAGCCTACACCAGAGCGCTATAGTTATCTGATTGCCTGTTCGGGTCCCCCAAGCCAGGGACCTTCTATTGCTCATTTTTTTTTATATCTGCAGCAACTAG
Source organism: Perodicticus potto (assembly GCA_963574655.1). Taxonomy (NCBI): domain Eukaryota; kingdom Metazoa; phylum Chordata; class Mammalia; order Primates; family Lorisidae; genus Perodicticus; species Perodicticus potto. The sequence goes on along the minus strand of CAUYRH010086676.1, from coordinate 11,330 downwards.
AATGGCAGCTGACGCTTAATAGTTATTCAAAACATCCACTGACTGGTAAATAATTAAGTGAATGAGTGAAGAAACAAGTGCATGAAAAAAGGCACAAGCATGCTTCTGCTGATCCTAATCAGTCAAGAATGGCGAGATTCCAGCTTGGTTGTTGTTAGTGTATATAAAGGCTACTGATTATATGTTGTAATTTCTGTCTGGCTTTTGCTTTTATATTTCTCTAAAAATCTTTCCATAATGTATGAATAATTTTTCCGCTATCTGCTTTAGTTTCAGTGACTTTATCATTAAAGGGCCTATGTCAAAAAAGGAGTGAAAAGCATTCTCAAATAATCACTATCTCAAATAATCTTTTGCTGTATTGTCTAATTCCAATGTGTTTTCTGATGCTGCTTTTTTCTAAGTCTTCTTTCCCATCATTTGGCACCAGTTTGGAAACACTCATCGCCATCAACTCGGCTTCTCAGAATTCTTTTGGTGTGGTGGTTTGAGTTCTTGAACTTCTCCAAGATATTTATCTTCAAACTCTCCTCTTCCTCCTTTTTTGCTATATTTACATTCTTTATTATATCCTTGTTTGGCTCTGTTGTAAATCTTGTGAAGTCATGCACAACACTTGAACAGTTTTATCCAGCATGAATTTAGTGTTTTGAGCTTAATGGGCTTCACAGTTTTTTTCTGTAGCAATGTTAGCTTCTTCAATGGTGATTCCTTCCAGACTTTTGTGATATTTTCTCTGTTGGAGTTTTCTTCCATAGTGTTGGTTGCAATAGAGTACCATTTATAAGGAAAATTAATGCTGATCTAGAAATTTTGAATTTGGGAATAAATAGACCACTTCAAAGTCTTTGGTATTGGATTCATGGGATCATGGGTGAAGAAGGGCATTGTCTAATATCGAAAGAATTTCAAAAATTAGTCCCTCAATGGTAAGATGCTTCCTAACTGTAGGAAAAAACTATTGATGGAACAAGACCAGAAAAAGTGTTCTCATTGTTCAGGACTTTTTGTTGTACAACCAAAGACTGGCAACTGGTGTTTTTCTTTTCCATTTTAGGCTTGGGGTAAACAGCTTTATAAATAAGGGCAGTCCTGGTCATAAACCTGATAGTACTTGCACAAAACCATAGAGTTAGTTTATTTCTTCCTGACTTAAATTTTGGTGCCCATTTATTTTACTTACTTATAAATGTCGTTTTCAGCATTTTTTCCTCAGGTGGGTCACATAGCTCTGCATTAAAAATCTGCTCTGGCTGATTCTCCTCAATGCTTCTGGGAACTCATCTGCTGAGTGCTAGTTGGCAGAAGTTGCTTTTCCTGTTATCTTGACATTTTTTAAGTCAAACCTTTTTCTAAAATTGTCAAACTATCCTTTGCTGGCATTAAATTCTCCAAGTTTAGATATCTGACCTTCCTTTTTTCTTTCAGAGGTATGTAATGACTTCAAGTTTTCTCATTTCTTTGTGGTCTATGGCTCTGCCTTTCCTGTAGCATCCTGCACTCTCATAAAAGTTACATTTCAATAAAAGGCACTTTGAAAAATGTGCAAGATGATTATGGCTATTTGTTTAGCTGCAGCAGAAACTTTGCAAATTTTTCTTTCTTTCTTCTTCTGTTTTCTTATTTGTATTTTTTTTTTAAACATGCTTTTCCTTTGTTATCTGGGTTACTGGGTTAGATAGATTTATTTATCTTGAATTGGTGAACAATCATAGTGGCAGATTTCATTCTCCCTACATAACAGACAACTCAACTCTTTCTTATAATGTGCTGACTTTGGTTTGGGGGAACACTTCCACCATCACTAGTGGCACTTTGTATGGACAGAGTGGTTTTACTCAAGGTTTATGGTGTCACACTAAACATGATGAAAAATATGCAAGAACCGGTAGTCATCACTTTTTACCACGATATGAAATTTGCAGGAGAGCTGTACTGCTCGTGTACAGCCTCACAGGGCATTTTAAGTGCATCTGCCAACACTTGAGCTCATCATAACAGCAATGGAAGGTGACTACAAAATTATAAAATGCTCCATCTTTGTCTTGTTTTAAATTCCTTCGTTGCAGTTGGTGCTTGTACAGTCTTTAAGTGCTTGTGTATGTAAGTTTTGAAACATTTGAAGTTGTGTATATTTCATAGTAGTAAATGATAAAATAGACTATTTACATATATTTAACACATTCATTACATTACCTTTTCTTAATTTTTTTGTGTGGCTTGTGATTTTTTTCAAAGTCACAAATCTCCACATATTTTTTAATATATTATTTTTAAAAGCCTGTGTGTATGTGGACCTTTGCAATTCAAACTAATGTTGTTTGAGGACTAACTTGAGAGACAGAGAGGCCAATAGCCAAACATGAAATAATTTAAGCAAAAATATAAAGTATTATTGAATTATAACAAAATATCAGGTTTCCGTGAGATCATAATGACATAACTGAACGATTGATTGAGAGAACAAATACAAGAGAATACACAATTATCCCATGCAGGAGACTTTCAAATAATTTATGTAGATAGCCCACTTTCAAGGAGATGGAACACAGTTCCTTGATCTTTTAATGTGGGCTGTGTTTAGTGTTTTCTTGTCAAAAAGTACCGCACAAAAAGGACGAGAAAGAGTATATATGTTACCGTGGGCAAAAGTTGGCAAATACTTCCTAAGACTAATAAGCTATGTGACTGTTAGGTAACTGTATCATTTTCCTACATTAGTTATAACAAAGTGTCATATACTAGGCAGTTTTCACAAGAGAAATTTTTTGTCTCACACTTCTGGAGGTCAGAAATCCAAAATCAAAAGGCTCAGAGGTGAATCGGTTCCATATTTCCCCCTAACTTCTGCTATTATCGATTATCATCAGCACCCTTGGGGGGCAGCTGCATCAGCCCAAGCTTTCCCATCATCACATGGCATTCTACTTGTTTCTGAGTCTTAACCCTCCTGTCCTCTTATAAGGACAAAGTAGCATCAGATTAGAAGTTCCACCTTGTGGAACCTCATGTAACTTACCTAATTACATCTGCAATGTAACCTCCAATGTGACCTCATTGTAACTTACCTAATTACATCTGCTGCTACCTTGTTTCTAAATAAGACCAAAGTTTGATGTTTTAGGGTTAGATCTTCAATATATCTTTCCTGAGAGCACGTAATTTGACCCATAATACTTCCATTGATATAATGTGATGAAAATTTTCTTTCTTGTATTCCTCCTCAAAACCCATAATCACATTTTAATCATGAAAAAATTCAGACAAACTTCAATTGGAGTAAAATCTACAAAAATATTTATTTGATAAATACTACTTAAAATATCAAGATTAATCAAAGCAAGAAAAGTGTGAGAAACAAGCAAATGGAACCTAAATTGGTTTCACAAGGCAATGTTATGCAGTATCCTACATGGGATCCTTTAACAGAAAATGACACTAGGTAAAAACTAAGAAAACCTAAGTATGGACTTTAGTTAATATAATGGATTGATATTCGTTCACTAATTGTAACTAATGTACCATAATTAATGTAAGACGTTAACAAGAGGGGAAACTGAGTTTAGGGCAAGAATTCATTATACTATCTTCATAATTTTTTTCCTATAAATTTAAAACTTTTTATTTTCTTTCTTTCTTTCTTTCTTTCTTTCTTTCTTTCTTTCTTTCTTTCTTTCTTTCTTTCTTTCTTTCCTTCCTTCTTTTTTTTTGAGACAGAGTCTTGCTTTCTCACCCCCAGTATAGTGCCCTGGCATCATAGCTCCCAGCAACCTCAAACACTTGGGGCTCAAGAGATCCTCTTGCCTCAGCCTCCTGAGGAGCTGGGACTACAGGCTCCCACCACAATGCCTGGCTTTTTTTTTAGAGACAGAGTCTTGCTGTTGCTCAGGCTGGTCTCTAACTCGTGACCTCAGGTGATCTACCCACCTTGGCCTCCCAGACCTGGGTCCAGAGGCACAAGCCACCTGGCCTGGCCCAATTGAAAGCTTTTTTAAAGTTAAAATTTTGTTTAAATATGTATTTACAATTGAGATTAAAAAATGAAGCATTAAATTTAAAGTGCTTTCCACAATGTGTTACATATACTAGATGCTATATAGTAGCTATTATTTATGTAAGTTTCATTATATTTATAAACAGTAACATAAATATTGAATAATAACTAGCAACAAATAAAATAAATCAACATTTGCAATGTGAGCCTCTTTTTTTCTGATTTTAATATTGTCTGCTAAATGTCTATCTCCTGCTGTGATCTCCAATGAATGAACATTATTTAACAGATTTTTAATTTGTGCTAGTCTCTAAATTGCAGTTTTCAAAGTTAATAGTTTAAGTAAAAGTTGTTGTCTTGATTATAATAGATGGAAATGAGTTGGAATCTTACAAATGAATTAAATTTAGTAATGCTTTAAACTTCTGGAGTGAAATAAGCCCAAAGGCTACATGTTGACAATTGTTTATACCAAGAAACTTAAAGCAATTATAGATACTGACATTTCTTGGTATGAACTTGATGTTCTATAATCATAGTTTCTTGGCTCATTTACTTTAATGGAGAGACTTGAGTCTTCATGAAAAACATTCTGATTACTTGATAGAGACTCCAAGTCCCTATTTGGAAATGCAAAGCACGATCCTGTGATCATAAGTCCTCTGATAAGGAATAACTGGGGGTCTATTTCAGGCTACCCCTCGCAGTGGTCTACAAAATTCACCTCAACCTGTCATCATCTCTTCAGAGACATCTTCCTAGGCTGGGCATGGTGGTTCATGTCGGTAATCCTAGCACTCTGAGGGGCCGATGCAAGCAGATTGCCTGAGCTCAGGAGTTTCAGACCAGCCTTGCCAGAGTGAGACCTTGTCTCTAAAAAAAGAAAAAAAAAAAAAAATCCAGGCATTGTGGCACCTGTAGTCCCAACTACTTGGGAGGCTGTGGCAAGAGAATCTCTTAAGCCCAAGAGATTGAGGTTGCTGTGAGCAGTAATGCCACGAACTCTACAGAGAGAGGATGACAAAGTGACACTCTGTCTCAAACAAACAAACAGCAACAACAACAAACCAAAGAAATCGTCCTCTCTTGCCCTTTCTGACTCTGCTTCAAAATGAGGAACCTCCCTGCTGGTCTTCACATTCCCCCAATCAGCTTCGACCCGACGCTTTTGCACTTTCTGAGACATTCTTTTCCATTGCCAACTCTTTCCCTTTTCTGAGGGCTTTTCTCAAATTTTCCTCTAGCAAAGACATCCTTTACTACTCTATTAAATTTGAGTGCCGCTCTGACTCCCTCCCTACCCTATTCCTTCTCTTACTTTACTTTTCTCCATAGCACTACTCTCCATCTGTCAGCTTATGGGTGAGCCTCTCTCACTAAGTTAAAGACAATAACTTTGGCCTCTTTTGTTCTATGCTGTAATCTAATGCCCAGAACAGTGCCTGCAACTTACAGGTGCTTAGTAAACATTTGAAGAATAAAAGGATAATAGAAGAATTAATGAATTACTTCATGAATTGCTATAATAATATTTTTGGTCTTACTTTCAAATGCTACTCATTACTTCCCTAATTAGAAAATTGTATTTCTATTTTATATAGTAGGTATAAGCAGATCTAAGATTTATATTATGTCATAGAATTTTCGAATCTCTATGAAATCATTATACATTCAGGAGAAATTCCATTGTGGTCATAAATGTGTAATAAAATTGACTAACTCAAGAATACAATCAAGTGCAAAAACACTATTAGGACACGCACTATCAGAATATTCTTACTTCTCTTTAAAGGTGACTGAACTAAGATGGTTAAATATCTCTCTGTGAATGATTTGCTCTGTGTTATTCAGTATGTTCAGTTGGGAATTTTACATACTTGACTTATTAACATAACAGGCTGTAAAGATTTCTCAAGCAACATGTTGTAGGAGATTACCCATTTAAATAAAAAAAATTAAATGCTGCAATTTTTATTAATACGTCATGATTCCAGTAATGCACTAAACTTCTTGTAAAAACATTAATTTTGATGTATGGCATAGATGAAAACCTAAATAGTAAACATGGAATGAAACAGTGGAAATTATTAAGATCCATGGATAGCTTCTAAATTAGTCGTCAACTAAGGAAAAAAGCATAAAGACATCAGTATGATTAAATAAATATGTATAACTGTTCAATAAGCTAAAGCAGATAAGAGTATTAAGAACATGGACTTACTCTATACTTTTAAAACTGGGTGGTATTTACTTTTCATGATATAATCTACTTTTGTTCCTACAGAATACAAATATAGTTAAATAAAAATAAATAAAAATCAGTAGAATTTTTTAAAACGTGCTCTTAATTTAAGGTTTTTGCTTTTGCATATTGTTTGCTATAATTTCAGTTCCTTGAAATATATTCATTCCTTTCTACTTTAGCTTTTGAACTAATTAAAGCCCAATCATCTGTACAATTTCCCTGCAGGGAAGGAAAAGAATATACATACTTTCTCTTTGTACTTTGCACTTTGCTGATGGTATTTATCTTCACAATTAACATTTATTATATTTCCATGTTTGTAAAGATGGCATAAACGACTTAGTGTTTGTAGTAAGCAAAAAGTGTTTGTAGGATAAAACCTAACCTCCTGTAAACCTATAGATGCCCTTTTATGAACATTTTTTATTTTCTTCCAAAATATTTTAATGACACTCATCTTAAATAAATACCATGACATTTAATAGAGCTATGCCACATTTTTAGCTATCCCTGCACTGTTCTAAATGTTATGTTTATTTTTGCTATTGCAAGTAATGTTACAATTAAAATCCTTGGATGTTCTCTAATTTGGATGCCTCATACAACACAGCCAGGACAAAACTCCGCGCGCTGGCACTTCACCTGGGAGGTGAACTCGGAGCACCTCGGAAAAACTCCAGAGAGCAGGGAGAGACAGTTTAGGACGGGAAAGAGCAGATGAGTTGGGAGTTAGTGACCTAACTGCCATGGGAAGCTGGGGCTTAGTGTCCTTTGGGATTGTCAAAGAACTGTGGACTATACCCCCGAATTTTCTCTCCGAAGGATGGCAGAGGACTTACTCGTTTTCTTCCCTTTGTGGAGGTTGCTTCTGCCTCTGTCACTGAACCAGCCCAGAAGCTTAGGAAGCCAGAGGTGCAAGGCGGAGGGTCAGGGTGAGTGCCATCATAGGGAGCTGCCAGCTTGTATAAGAAACTTTTTATAGTAGCAGCAGATGAAAAAGAAAGTGGATCTCTGGCAGAGACATCTTCTCCAGATTCTGGCTGAGATCTCAGAAAAGGACAGGTGCAGCCCACAGTGCAGGATTCTCCAGGCACAGTCTGAGATCAGGCCCCCAGTGGCAAGGACTCCTCTTCTCCCCCAGGGGCCTTCTGGTGGTAGTTGTGCCTCTGCAGCGTCGATGACCAAGTCATCTGGAGCTCTGGGCTAGTGAGATGAAGAGTGAAGAGAGGGCCCGGCCAGGCCACCACACACCTTAGGAATTTAACAAATATGCCAGTTTCCAAATATTTCCTCCCTTCTTAGACTTTGCCATTAATATACAAATATCACTTCTATTTCTTCAATCTTAAAAATAATAATAACACAAGTATCTTGACTCTCTTTTCCTTTCAGCAAGCACTGCATTTCTCTTCTTTTCTTCACAACTTAACAGGCAGATGTGTGTATGTGCAGTCACGTGCACATTGTGTTTTCCCCTCTGTTGCAAATTCCTTTCCTATTTTCTTTTGAAAACATTTCAATTGGGCTTTTGCCATTATTACACTGCAACCTTCATTATCAAGGTTACCGTAGCCAGGTGCAGTGGCTCACACCTATAATCTTAGCACTGTGGGATGCTGAGGCAGGTGGGTTGCTTGAGCTCACGATTTCGAAACCAACCTGAGCAAGGGCAAGATAGACTCTGTTTCTACTAAAACTAGAGAATATAGCCAGGCATTGTGGTAGACACCCGTAGTCCCAGCTATTAGGGAGGCTGAAGCAGGAGGATCACTTGAGCCTAGGAATCTGAGATTGCTGTGAGTAAGCTGCCCCCAGGGTACTCCAGCCTGAGGCAACAGAGTCAGACTCTCTCAAAACAAAACAAAACAAAACAAGTCAGCAGTTTGCCCAGGTCACTAAATCAAATCTCTGATTCATTTGACCTATTAACATCTTATCCATCTATTAACATTTGGCACAACTATGTTTCCGTCCCTTACTTAAAACATTTCTTTATTTTACTTAAAGGACTTCTTCCCCTACATTATTGATTGCTTCCTCTCAGGCTTCTAGGATAGCAAAAATAATAGGATACTACATGAGATCTTTTCCCTTAATCTTCACAACTAAGTATGCCATGGAAATGAGAAAATCTTATGCAATATTCTCTTAAATTTCACTATAATCTTTACCAAGTACCCCAAATTTTCATATCAAAGTTTTGGTATTTTTATAATTTTTCCTCATTTCTTAAAATATTAATGACTGCTATTTTCTAAATACAGATGAAAGCAGTCCGCTAGTTTGTTAAGTACTTTTCTAAATTCTCTGCTCAATTTCTTTGTAAGAGGTAAGTAGGATTCAGTGGGAGATGAGAGGTCTGAGAGTTCATTCACTCAATCACCAGACCAAGACACAACGTCAGGCAAGAAGGTTTGAAAATAATACTCTTGTGTATCAATTTCTAAAGACAGTTCTACTTTACCGTTCATTAATTATTCATGTCTCAACAAAATGTGAGAGAATGATTAATTCTTCTACGTATTTTGTATTTTTAAATGTTTCCTTTAATGTTTAAAGAATATGCGGGATATCCAAAAGCAAACCTGGATCACTCTTTCACCAAATGCTAAATTATCTCCGTGGTGTCACTAAAACTATTATCTCCAATGATACATGCATTTCAAGAATGGATATTCATGTATTTCTTACTGAACTCTTAAATTGGAATTGGCAAACTACATTTTTTTATTAATTCAGCAAATTTACTGCTTATGTCAAACTCGTTTTGAAGAGCCTAGAAAGAAGTCAGTGACAGGTAAAATAATTTAAACATACATGTTCAATGATTCAATATTTCGTCTATGAGTAAACACAACATAAATAAGATTATTAGAATTGACTTTTTTATTAAGATAAATCCATCTCTTTTCTAAAGAAATAATTACTGAATTTAACAAATAAAAATTAACAAGCTTTAGATAATTTCATAATGCGAATTTGGGTTTTGAATTAAAATTAAAATAAATTATTTCAAGACTTTTAGAAACTAACATGTTACAATAATGAGAATCTGAATATTATCATTCGTTAGTCACATATTTAGAGGAAAAAATAGTTTTTCTAACATTTTTATAATATTTTGCATCTCATTTGCATAAATGAATTATGCATTGCATATGGTACAATTAGAATTAATAATGTTCTTTCAAAACATATGTTCTCTCAATAATTATAAATTTATTATAGTTAATAATACTAAACACAAACATATTATAATGTTTGAATTAAATTTTAGTTCTATTTTATTTTAAAATGAAAGGCCACTACAGATCACCAAACATTTTAATATTTAGAGTATTTTTGGCTAATAAAGTACTTACTAGTACAGTATCAAATGCTGAACTTTCAACTTTTAATTGTTGAAATACTATAACAAGCTCTTTATTTAAAATGAAATACTTTATAATCCTTTAAATGTACTGCTTGTAATTCTTTCCATTTGAATTAATTCAATTAAAGCATATTCATTTTAAAACATGTAAACAGGGCAAGGTGTGCTGGTTCAAACCTGTAACCCTAGCCCTTTGGGAAGCCAAGGCAAGTGGATTGCATGAGTTCAGGAGCTGGAGACCAGCCTGAGCGAGAGCAAGATCCTATTTCTAAAAAAAGCCAAGTGAGTTGGCAGCAAATGTAGTCTCAGCTACTTGGGAAGCTGAAGTAAGAAGATCACTTGAGCCAAAGAGTCTGATGTTGCTTTGAGCTATGATACTATGGCACCCTACCAAGGGTGACAAAGGGAGACTCTGTCTCAAAAAACAAACAACAACAAAAAACATATAAGCATGTGTAGCTAAAGAAGAAACTGCAGTAACAAAGTAATCAGCAAATTTCCACCTTCAAATTCAGTTAAAAATAATATTTCTAACATCTTGCCACTTATTTTTTTCATTTATCAGATAAATTGTTTAAAATAGTTACTGTATAATATACAAATCGTTCTCATACACATCATTCTAGTTACTACTTCACCTTGCATCTAAGATAGGACAGTTTATCACTTTGTGTGAATAAGAACTAGAGGCTGCAATAAGATAGTCCAAGTTCAAGATTCAAAATGATAACTGCCTAATACTGGTACTAACTCCTGGATACATTACTCATTGTCTCATACATTACTCAGTTTAAAGACATAAAAATTATTATTAGGCAAATAATATAATGCCATAAAATTATCAGTTTATACCTTTTGTCATTTTAGATATCATTTTACTCCTTAAAAATTTTACCATAATATACTGTTTTATAGGAACTATTCCTTTTGATGATGAAAACCTGCAAATAGATCTTGTCCTAAATAGAAAAATAGCCAAACTTGAATTCTTTGTTGTTTATTTTATATTTTAATGATGTATCTTTGTTAATATTAAATATGTTTGGATAGAAAGAATTAGTAATACAACTAGGCCTGATAGCAAACACTTTCCAAAGTTTTAAAAAGTTTTACAATCTTTCTCCAAAGTTCTAATGTATTTATTGTTTTGCCACATGGGAGGCACAATTTTATCTTTATCCTCATAGGAGTTTCGGCTGGGTCTGTGAATTAAATTCATATCAGATAAATTTACATGAGAAAACCATGTACATTCACTTGATACAAGTTTTTTAAGACACTAGGCCTCATAAGGAAATGAAGACTGAAAAAAGTAGTAAAATGTGAATGCTTTTACATTAAATTGAACAAAGAAAGGCAACTGTAAAAAAGTACCTAGACTATGTGGGGATGTTAAAAGAAAATACTAATTTTTTCAACAAGTCTGTTTGTTGAGTGTTCTTTGAATTTCAGCTTCCTAGCCTTGGTGATAAAAGTGTTAACTATCCTTCTGGTATAAAGAGGACATCTTCCATTGGGGACAGAAGAGTGGGAGGTTATCTCCTGTGTTCAAAAGAAAAGGAAATTTTTAGAGCACCCATTTGCATTGGTGTTTTTTTTCCCCCACTTGTTTTAAAGTACCTTTAACTAAAATAATCCTTCTGTCAAATCTATTGGGGTTAAATATATTCTGTTCTTCTCTTCAGCCTCAAAGGAATAAAGAACATAAAATTTAAAGT